>JAGFMF010011417.1:3614163-3628332 GCA_019455555.1 Galemys pyrenaicus
CCCCCCTGGCCGGCAGCAGGGATCGAACTCATGCTGCAGTGGCTGCGTTTTGCTTCATAGTGCGTTGCTTAACCCACTGCGCCACCAGGGAGGCCCTAGTACTGAGATTTTAACCTCTGCGCCACCAAGGAGGCCCTTTTGCCTAGTTTTAATTAGGTCTATTTTACTACTGCTTTTCTTTTGATTACTTTCACTAGTTATAAAGACTCTTTCTCTCTAATTAGTTACCTCTTTATATTATTTCTTTAAACACTTTTACCCCATTCATTTTCTCCTCCTGGGAGATTATGTGTATACTAGACCTTTCAACAAGTCTCAGATGATTCTTCCACTCTTCTGTATTTTCCATCCTTTTTTCTCCCAGTAGTTTCATTTTCTCTTGAGCCATCTTACAGGCCCCTATTTCTGATTTCTTAATTTCAGTTTGGAATTTCATTTTGTTTATCTTTTATTATTTCAATTCTTTGAAGTTCTCCATTTTTCACCTTTATTTCTTGAACGTGTTAATATTTTTTTAAAATATATTGATGCAGACAAGAACTGGGGTACAAGCCAGAAATTTAGGGGGGTGAGAGGATTCACCAGAGACACAGTGGGGAACAAAACAGGTAGATCGACTGAAACACACCGCTGAACGGAGCAGCAGGTGCAGCAGGAGGTCTGCTGTGCTATGTGGGTCACCCCCCTGAGTGGTGGCAGGGATCGAACTTGGGCTGCAGAGTGGCTGTGGTTTGCTTCATAGCTCATTGTTTAACCCACTGTGCCACCAGGGAGGCCCCTTGAACATGTTAATTATAAGTGTCTGATTATTTTTTCATATCTGGATAAGAAGTGAATTTATTTATTCTCTTGGTTTTTGATTCCCATCTTTGATACTGTCTTTTTGTATGTCTGGTCATTAAATGCCAGAATGATAATTTTTAGCAGCTCTGGATGATCTTTTTTCTTCCAGGGGTTTGTTTTCTTCAGGCAGTTAGCTGTATGGACAAATCACATTGGTCCTATCAGACATTTGAGAGATTTAAAGGCTGATTTTCAGACTCAAATATTTGGTTGATGTAGTTCTCGGCTCCCTTATGAGACAGCATTTCTTAAACTTTTCAGTCTTAGGACCCTCTTTTTTTCTTAAGAATGGAGGATTCTGGACCCTCCCTGGTGGCGCAGCGGGTTAAGCAACGCACTATGAAGCAAACCGCAACCACTGCAGCACGAGTTCGATCCCTGTTGCCAGCCGGGGAGGGGACCCACATGGCACAGCAGACCTCTCCTGCTGTGCCCGCTGCTCCCCTCAGCAGTGTACCTCTGTTGATCTGCCTGTTCTGCTCCCTGTTCTCTGTGGTGAATCCTCTCACCGCCCGTGCCTCTGACCTGTACCCCAGTGCTGGTATTCATAAATAAATCTTTAAAAAATAAAATAAAATAAAAATAATAAAAAAATTGTTACATCTTAACATAAAAAGGATTTTGATGAGAAAGTGTTCGAAGATCTTTTCAGTGGGCCTCCCTGGTGGCACAGCAGTTTAAGCACCGCACTGTGAAGCATCCGCTGTATAGTAGTGTGAGTTCGATATCCGGCCAGGGACGGGATCCACACGGCGCAGCAGACCCCTCCTGCCTGGCCCGCTGCTCCCCTCAGCAGTGTATTTCAGTCGATGTGCCTGTTATGCTCCCCGCTCTGTCTCTGGTGAAACCTTTCACCTCCTGCACCTCTGGCCTGTACCCCAGCTGTTGTATGTATGCATAAATAGAATCTTTAAAAAAATAAAAATCTTTTCAGTGACAATAGTGGCACTTTTAATTTGCAGATTTCTTAAATAGCTTAATAGAAGACAACGGAATTCTACTTTTGCATTTAATGAATGAAAAAGAAACCATTGTTATTAGGAAAATAATTTTGACCTTGAAGAGTGTGCTGAAAGGGCCCACACTTTGAGAGCATTGCTTTTGGGTGGACACTTTGGTGGTCTCAGTGCCAGCCCAGTGATTCACAGGGCCCCTTCCTTTACCTTAAGATTTTTAGTCTCTCAAAGGCTTTCTACTTGGTTTCTTGGCCTCTACACCCCACCCCACACGTAGCTCAGGAATCAGCAAGTGCTGCAAATTACAAATAGAACATATCTTTCATTTCTGCATTTCCCTTTTAAGTATCTTGGCCCCTTCAGCCCTAGATGTTTTCAGTGTTGCTGCTATAGGCAGTCTGTGATTATTCATGTGAATTTGTACATGCGTACATGTATCTGTAGGTTCAACTCCCAGAAGTGGAACTGCCAAGTCTTTAATGCAATGAACAGTTGTTGTGTTGAAAGCTGTAACCTAATTGCCCTCCATGGCGTTGTGGCAATTCATTCTCCTATCAGCACATCTGACAAAGATATGCTGGCTTCAGCCGAAAGGCCTAGAGGCTGTGGACAAAGGGAGAGAGGTAGGGGTCTCCCTTTTCTCACTGACCCCTGCACTGTAAGCCAGGTCACACCTGTGGTCTCTTCCAGGACACGTTTGACATCCGGATTCTGATGGCCAAGTCTGTCAAGTACACGGTGAACTTCTTAGAAGCCAAAGAAGGAGATTTGCACAGGTATGGGCACCTGTCTCCTCCTAGGCTGTCAGATGTCTGTCCTTCCTGGCAGTCCCTGTTTGGCTTTCCTAGCCACTGCTGTTTTTTGCCTTCCAGGATAGAAATCCCATTCAAATTCCATATGCTGCATTCAGGGCTAGTTCACGGTCTGGCTTTCTGGTTTGACGTGGCTTTCATTGGCTCCATGTGAGTGCAACTGAACATCCTGGTCCCTGCCCTAGCCCTAACCCCAGGGACCTCTCTGGTTGTGACCCCTAAGCCCAAGGGCCTGAAGGGCAGGACATGACTCCTCCACATTCCCGTCCCTTCCAAAAGGCAGCAAGAACTTGCCTTCAAGAGGTTAAAGTTTTTCCTTGTGGGAGGGGAGGACGAGGTGAGAGAGGGTGTTCACCTTGTTCTGACTTGACAGATCCTTTGTGGACCTGATGTATCTCTCTGGACACCTATGTGACCATATATACCTGGGTGGCCAGTCTGTCCCAGCTCTAGGGCCTTAGGGGACTCATCAGAAGGGCCAGGCACCTGGGGAAAGCTCAGTATACACAGTGGTGGTTCCAGCTCAGTGTGTGCCTGTCCCTGCTTGGCAGAATGACTGTGTGGCTGTCCACAGCCCCAACGGAGCCCTTGACTCACTGGTACCAGGTCCGGTGCCTGTTCCAGTCACCACTGTTTGCCAAGGCTGGGGACACGCTCTCAGGGACATGTCTGCTTATTGCCAACAAAAGGTACAAGGTGCCATCCGGGCCTTGGGGGAGGTGGAAGGGGTTCATCTACTCAGCGATCTATGGTTGCTTTCCCATCCTCCACAGACAGAGCTACGACATCAGTATTGTGGCCCAAGTAGACCAGACGGGCTCCAAGTCCAGTAACCTCCTGGATCTAAAAAACCCCTTCTTCAGGTAGGATGGGCCCTTGGCCAGTGTGGGGGTTGCCTGTCTGGCTCGCAGCCCCTCGGCCCTGCCCACGGATCCATCTCTGCCGCAGATACACAGGCACAACACCCTCACCCCCTCCGGGCTCCCATTATACATCTCCCTCGGAGAACATGTGGAACACGGGCAGCACCTACAACCTCAGCAGTGGGATGGCTGTGGCAGGTGAGCAGACCCCAGTGGGTTGGGCTGACAGACAGCAGGGTCATCTCCTGGTCACTCCCACCAGTGATCTCTGGCAAAGCTGGTATTCTGGCCCCTTGCTCCCCCAACAGACCCTGTCCCCCACCCCTGACATCTCCCTCTCTGGGCACAGGGATGCCAACAGCCTATGACCTGAGCAGTGTTATTGCCGGCGGCTCCAGCGTGGGCCACAACAACCTGATTCCTTTAGGTGAGTATCCCCCTGGATCTGGGGTGGTGCCCAGGATGCCCCTGTGCTTGGGCCTTCTGTAATACCTTTGCCACCAGCACATTCTCTTCCTGGGGTCTCCATTCCTCTCTGCCTCCTCTGCCACACTGCACTGCCCTCCCCACACCCCTGCCTGAGAGCGAAGTGTGAGCACCACTGAGACAAGAAGGTGGCCAGGGCAGACTGGGGGCGGTGACACCGTCTCCCTTCCTTCCTTCCTCCCTCTTGCTGCGCAGCCAACACGGGGATTGTCAATCACACCCACTCCCGGATGGGCTCCATAATGAGCACAGGGATTGTCCAAGGTAACATGGGCCGGGACGCGGGTCCTGCGGGGGTGTGTGCCCACCGCTGGGCCACCTGCCCTCTCGCCTGCTCTGTCTCCCTTTCTGTCTCCCTCTCTGACTCTGCTGTGGTCCAGGTGGGGGGCCAAGGTCAGCCCCTCAGTGCCCATGCCTCGCTCCACAGGGTCCTCAGGTGCCCAGGGCAGCAGCGGCGGCGGCTCAAGCGCGCACTACGCGGCCAACAGCCAGTTCACCATGGGTGGCCCCGCCATCTCTATGGCCTCCCCCATGTCAATCCCAACCAACACCATGCACTACGGGAGCTAGGCCTTCGCAGCAGGACGGACTGACAGCACCAGGACACCAAATGAAGACCTGCCCACCCCCTCTCTGCGGGCGGCTTCCACCCTGTACTGGAGAAGCCCAAACACCGGTCACAGCCCTCTTTGCTATGGGAACTTGGACACTTTTTTACACGAACGTTGCAGCCGCCGTCCCCAGCCCCCACATCTTGGCCCTGAGTGTGTGTTGCTGCCATGTTTTACACAAGATCATATCGTGGGAGCCCCGTTCCCCTTCCTGCCCTCTACCCCAACCTGGGTTTGACACCTACCATAATGGCGTGTGGGCCTGGCAGCTGTTACCCAGTAGGGAGGGCAAAGGGGAACAGCTGCACCCTCCCAGTCCTTCAGCGCCAGCCCCCTGCCTGTCCCTAGAGGGCAAGCAGCCCTGGCCAGGCACGGCCTCCATTCAACTACCAGGCCTTGGTCACCATGGGCGTGACATGCTGCTTTTTTTAATTTTATTTTTTTACGAAAAAAAGAAAAAAAAACCAGTGTCAATCCACAGACCCTCTGAGAACCAGGCCGGCCGGGCCGAGCCAGCAGCCCCTCTCCCCTTCTCAGAGGCTCAGTGAGGAGGGGCGGCCCTGCCGAGGCTTTGGGACTAGGGGTAGGCCAGGCCTCTGGAGCCCCAGTGCCCCTTCCCACCAAAGGGTTCACCTCACACTTGAATGTACAACCACCCGGCTGTCGGGAAGGCCCCCGTCCTTGGCCCCTGCCTCTTGCTGCTGTCCTGTCCCTTGAGCCCTGCAGGTCTCCTTCCCACACCTGGAGCTAGACCTGGTCCTGCCGGCCCGGGAAGGGAAGAAGGGGCATCATCAGCTGCCTGGGGCCCGACATAGAAACCTCAAGGATCTGTCCTGGAGGGCATCCTTTTTCCTTGTAGTGACATTAGGCCTGTGTATTTCCCTCACTATTTGTAGACGCTCCAGTCCTTACATCTATGATGGCATTTGGGTCCCTCCCCAGCCTGGGAATGGGCCTTGCAGGGACCTCTCCCTCCAAAAAAAGAAAAAAAGCAAAAAACAGAAAACCCACCTAGAAACAAAATAAACAAGGAAATGTATGTTTCAGCACAGGCAATTTTCTTCTACTTCTGCTCCCCGTTTCTAACACCCCAAACTCTCATGTGGTGGAGCACAGGCTAGGCCAAGGCCCTGTTAATTGGGCATCCCAGGAGGGTGAGCACAGTTGAGGCTGAGGTGGCCCTTCTGCTCTCCCACCTGTTCCATCAGGGATAGCAGAAGGCCCAGCAGGCAGCCCAGAGGCTGCATCACCTGCCTGAGCCACACCAGAAGGTCCCTGCTCAGCTGTCCCTTTCCCGCCTTTATATAAACTCTCAATCACCTTTGCATAGAAAATAAAAGTGTTTGCTTTGTAAGAAAAGTTTGTAAAGTAGCAGAGTGATCTTGAAGTGTCAAAGGAACTTTAGTCATCTTCTGTGGGGGCAGGGCAAGCACAGGTGTCCACTCATGTCAGGCCTGAAAGAGAGAAACTTGGAGTGATCCCATGACCTCTCTCCTGGGGAAGGGAGTCTGGAAACTCCCTCAGCCACAGCTGGGAAGTTTCTTACCTGTAGGTGGTATCATCTTAGGTTGACATGGCCCTTGGCAGAGCAGATGGTAGTTGTAGATCTAGAGACCGAGATGTAGCTTGGGGTGGAGGAACCATATTCTCTGGAGGCAGTGGCTGGAAGAAGTAAAACTGAACCAGACCCCCCCACACACACACAAAGGTCAGTGTCAGGGCCAGTGGGCCAATCCCAACCCAAAGGCTCAGTCTGTGATCACCCACAGCTTTACCTTACAGCCCATGACCAGGAGGGCATGAAGCAGCACGATGGTGGAGAGCAGCACCGCGGCCACCAACCTGGTGTCCTCGCGGACAACAGGCCAGAGGGTAAACACTAGGCCGGCAGCTGACAGGGCCAGGGCCAGCGCCCCTAAGAGCCACTGCAGCCATGGGATGGGAATGAGCCACAGAACCTGAGGGTGACATAGGCACCAGGCTACTAATTGTTCCCACAGCATCTGTCACCCAGTAGTCCCCAGGCCACACTCACCACAGTGGGGATGAAGACAAAGAGGGAGTAGCCATAGACACACACGGTTTCCAGGAAGGTGTAAGGGCCCATGCGCTCCCGGGTGCCCTGACGCCACCGCAGGAAACCCCACAATGCCAATGGCACCAGCCATGCGTAGCAGTAGATGGTGATGCCAGCCACAGTCACTGTGGGTTAAGATAGCTAGTCACCCCTAGGAGCCTGTGGCACCTCCAGTCCCTCCAAGTGCTGTGCTGAGCCTACTGTGCTTACCCTTGTGGAACTGTGGGCTGTAGTGGATGGACGGGTCCCTCCTCTGGGCCAGTACCAGGGTGAGGTTGCCAGTAACGGCCAAGACAAAGGCCAGGGTAGCGCAGATCCAGAAGGGACCTGTGGACCAGGCATGGTCAGAGTCCCAAGCCCAGATCTCCCAGGACAGATGGATCTGTCTTTGTCAATGGCACTGAGATCCCCACCTGTACCTAAGCTCTAGGCTGTCTCTACCCACTCCATTTTGCTCACATCAGCTGGTGGCTGGGCCTTTTAGCAGCCTTTGGTGCAGCTGAGCCCCTCCTGGAAACACTCCCATGTGGCTTCCACAACTGCACTGTTGGCTTTGCTCTGACCTCACTAGCAACTCCCCAGCCTCTTTGCCTCCCTGCCCTAAGGATGGGAGATGGGAGCCCAGCCACTCTCCCGTCTGCCTTCACCCCTGTGTGATCTCCTCCAACCTCAGGGCTTTATGTCACCACTATGCCAACAACCCCCAAACATCTCAGGCATTCTACGTGAACTTTGGGTTTACATCCAGTGTCTCTCTCACCACCTCTTACACTTGATCTCCTCTCAAACCGGCTTGGCTTTCCCATCAATAAACAGCAGATCCATCCTTGTAGAAGTATGGGCAATAAAACAGTGGCACCAACATTGGCCTTGCTCCTCCTGCCCTACAACTAGTGTCAACAAATCCTACCAACTCCACCTTCAAGACTCGTTTCAGAATCCAACCACAACTTTCCACGAGGACTAGGCCCCACAGTTCCCTACCTGGGCCGTAGCAGTCGCCTCCGTCCTGGTCTCTCAGTTTGTGCCCTCATTACATCCCCAGGCACAGTAGCCATAGGGAGCATAAGAGCACTTAATAACTATCCCTTCTCACTAGTGTAGGAGGCCTATGCAATGTCCCATGACACCTAAAACCTCCTAGAAGCTCACTCTACTCCAGTGATAATGCTGCCTGCCCTGTAGTTCAGGTGTTTCCACCATAGGACCTATAATCTTTTTGGAATGTTATTCCTCTATTCACCCTCCACCCCAATCCTGACACCAACAAGGCACAGAGGGACTGGTGTTCCAGAACCAAGCCTGCAAAACACACACTCTCCTCAAACCAATTGCTTTTCAGTGTCTTGCTCCCTGCGATCTTTCATGTCTCTCCCTGGACAGAATGTTAAAGTTCCATGCTCTCTGTGACTGACTGCTTTGTTCTCAGCTGTATACCAAGGTCTGGTACTCAGTTCAGATTTGTTGAATGAATAACTGAGTAAGCTGAACGCACGACTTCACTTACCATACAGGTCTGGCCGATTCCGCAGATGGTGCCGTACAAAGTTGTGGCCAGGTCGGGGCAGCATTGAGCCTTTGATTCGGTCCAGGACCTGCGGGCAAGGCCAGGCCAGCAAGAAAACCTGCCTGGGGCATCCTACCACCAGAGGAAAGGAGCCAACCTCCTCCAAAGACCTGAGACACTCGCTCTCTGCTGACTTCCCACCTCTTCTATCCACACTCTGCTGAGGACTCAGCTCTTCTCTCTGGATTTCTGATGGGCTCAAGCCCCTTCTGGGCCAGTTCCCACCACTCTCAAGGACTCTTATTGGGCCAGCCATCATTCCTCTTTATTCTTCACAGCTTGGCTGCCCTGGGCAAACCTTGCTGCCTCTCCCCCCATGCCCCAAGCTTCAATAAGGATAGTCAAATTCCAGAGCATTCTCCTTTATCTCTTTTCAGCAGTTCACCTTGGCCTGGGATGTCCCATCCATATTATATGTCTGCTCATTCTCTTCATTCTTCTCTAAACCTTCCCAGGACTCCCCCAGCACCCTCAGGAGAAAACCCAAATAGCTTCCAGGACCTTCTGTGATAGGGCTTCTGCTTACCTGTCCCTTCTACCACCCACCCCCAATACTGTCCAACCAGATCCAGGGCAGGTAGCTACTGCAGCAGCTCATGTCCTCTCATCTTTGGTTCTCTGCATGTGCTGTTTCCTCTGCCTGGAACATACTTATGTATCTCTCTGCTCAGCCTGATTAGATCTTCCTTTTTAATGTCTCAGCAAATTCCTCACCTCAAGTTACACAAGTAACGTGTTTCCAAGAACCCCAGTCACTCCATAGTCATTACAATGCACCACGATTATTTCTAATAGCCTGGGCAAGAACTCTTGTTCTCCCACATGGGTACGGCCAGCATCTTGCACAGGACTGGTGTACAGGAAGTTCAACAGTAGTTGAACCCCAAGGGTGATTCCAAGCCCCATCCCACCAGTTTCCCAGGCCTGACCTGAGAGGTATCCACGTCAAAGAAACTCTGATAGTATCCAAAGGTCCAGAATCCAGGCTGCTGCTGCTCCTGCTGCTCCTGCAGGAGCTGCAAAGTGTGGGCTTTCAGTGCCTGCCCTCGCCAACTGGGTCGAGTGCCGCGCAAAGGAACTATGTGACTCACCGCAGTCTTGTCACTCTCCTCTTCATTCTCAGCTCCATAGTTACCACCTGAGCCCACAGTCACAGCCACATGGCCCTGTGGGGTCAGTTGATCACTTCTGCTTGTGGTGACCGCATCAGGGCTCTCAGCCAACAAAGTAGTGGCTTCTTCAAACTCTAGCAAGAAGGAACGTAGGTCACAGACACGTTCTGAGGTTCAATACAATTTGGTCTGACCCATTATTCATCTGGTAGCCAAGACTCTGTGGCCACCTCTGTGCTCTCTCCAGCAAGGTCTAACTTCTGCAATTCTGGGGAGCGGGAAGGAGGTGTGTTCCCTCACTGAAGACACAAGGCTGCAATTTAGGGTTGCAGTCGGGACTTTGGCTTGAGGTCTGAGTTCACGGATGCTGGGGGGGTCGACTTAGAGAAAAGGTTTCCCTCCTGTGTCAGGGTTCGGGGTCTCGGGTCATGGCCGACGGCTGACTAGGGCTCGGGTTAGGTGTGAATTGGGAGGTGGACGGAAGTTTTCCACCAACGGCGGGGCTGGGACTTGGGCGAGGTCTCAGGCACACTCACCGTGGAAGGCCAGCTCGTCCACAGCTGCCATGGTCGCTTGGGCGTCACCGCATCCCACTCTAAGGACAGAAGCTAATCAGAGCCGCCCCCAGCACCCCCTCAGAGCCCCTCCCAGAGTCTATCATTCAGCCCCGAGTCCCGCCAGGTTGCTAAAGGCACCTACCCGGTAGACCTCTCTCCGGCCCAACCCACCGGTGCACCCCGCCCCCCTCACCTGAGGCTACTTCAATCGGCGTCGCGTAGGCTTTGCGCCTGCGCAGCCAACTCACCCTCCACAGCCCAACTGGAACTAGACGGCAACATCCGGTGCTGGTCCATTTTCTCTTCTCTTCCGAAGGGAAGCCATATCCGGTGACAGAGCGCTTGCGCAAAAGAGACTCCGGGCCTTTTACTTGAAACACTTAGCGCTTCCCGTCGGAGCCCGGACGTCCGGACGGTAGGCCATGGCCGCGGCCGCCGTAAAGAGGTTTTGGTCCCGCACTTGGGGAGAGGCGGGTGACCCAGCGGCCGCGAAGCCGGGCGTGTGGGCGCGCCTGGGTGAGTAGCGGCGGGAAGTAACGGCGGGTGGCCACAGAAGCCGGACCGTTCTCACCGTGTTTCTCTCTCTCAGGCATCTGGGGCCGTGCGCTGCTCCGGGACTATGCCGAAGCCTGCAGGGACACTGCGGCGGCTGCGCGGGCCCGGCCCGGCCGTGCGGCCGTGTATGTGGGGCTACTGGGCGGTGCGGCGGCCTGCTGCGCGCTGGCGCCGAACGAGGCAGCCTTCGAGGAAGCGCTGCTCGACGCTTCCGGGACCCTTCTGCTGTTGGCGCCCGCCACGCGCAACCGTGACTCCGAAGCGTTCGTGCATCGGTTGCTCTGGCTGCGGGGCCGTGGCCGCCTGCGCCATGTGAACTTGGGCCTAGGCTCACTAGTGTACGAGGCGCCCTTCGACGCCCAGGCCAGCCTTTATCAGGCCCGGTGCCGTTACCTGCAGCCCCGGTGGGCTGACTTTCCAGAACGGATCCTGGATGTGGGCTTCATGGGCCGCTGGTGGGTACTGGGAGCCCGGATGCGCGACTGCGATATCAACGACGACGAGTTCTTACACCTACCAGCACATTTACGCGTCGTTGGGTCCCACCAACTGCATTCTGAGGCCAACGAGCGGCTCTTCGAAGAGAAGTTCAAGCCTGTGGTGCTCACCGACGATCAGGTGGACCAGGCTCTGTGGGAGGAGCAAGTCTTGCAGAAGGAGAAGAAGGACCGGCTCGTCCTGAGCCAGGCCGACTCTCTGGTGCAGTCGGAGGAGGTCCCAAGATGAAACCGAGTGAGGTCTGGGCAGATCCTTCACCCGGGGTTGTGCAATTGGTCTGAATGTGCCTCAAACGCAGAGTGACTAAAATAATTTGTGTGAAGTGCTCTTGCTGGGTGTTTACAAAGTCGTGGGGCCTTGCCCGCTCACCTTGTTAAGAGAGAAATTCAGTATTTTTGGTCTAGGAGTTGGTGGAGGTTTGGGGACAGCACCACATTTATCACTGCCAGAGCTAGTAATGAGACCTCCACGTGAATAAGCATTCTTAATCTGGCTTCACCCTCCCACTGACTAAGGTATTACATTTGTTGAGTGACTCTCAAGCTCTCTTAGACCTTTCAAGTTTTGTTGGTTGTTTTTTTTTTTTAAGTTTTGGGCTGAAATGTTTAATATCTTTAATTTTCATGTCTGACATTTAAGTTTTTATTTGGAGATAATTATAGTCACAGAGGAACCTGAAAAGTAAGAGAAATGTCCTGTGTACACTTCACCCAGCTTCCTCCAAATAGTAACATTTTACATAAGCAATACCAAACCAAGAGAATGACACTGATACAACTATTTGGAATTTCAGGGAACTGTTGCAAAAAAAAAAAATCCATTTTTAAAGTGTGCATTGATAGCAGTGTTAGAGTAACTCGAAGTGAAAAGAATTTTCTGATCTGGATATCTGTGTGGAAGCATAGGTTCTGGTTATATACTTAAGTAACCCTGAACATAATATTACGGGAAGGAATATGTCACTACACATACATGGTACTTAAGTGAGAGGAATGAGATTGCCTTTGTCACTTAGGTGGTCTATGGCTAGTTAATAAAACCAGAAGCTGAAACAACCATATTTGTTGTGATGTGTATTGCCATTTGTACAATGGTTTGCATTACACATGGTGATTTTCCTATCCTTATTTTTGGGGCGGGAGCATCTGATAAATCAACACTTACTGTTTTACAAAGCAAAAAGTTTCAAAAGTTCATTTTTTCATGGTTGTGACAGACTCCCAACTCTGATTTAATCCTCTAACGTGTGATACTCTCTTCAGTCCTAACAATATCCTGTTAAAAATTATTAAAGATTGCTATCATTAGCCATAAATAAACCTTCAATATAAAAAGTGGATATAAAAAAAATGCAGTGAGACAAAAGGCAAATTACACTAAATTTTTTTGTTTAATATTTATTTTTGGGTACAAGAGCTAGGATGTAGGCTAGAGGTATGGGGGTGTGTGAGGATTCACCAGAAACAGTGGGGAGCAGAAGAGGCAGATAGAAATACACTGCTGAGGAAAACAATGGGTGAGACAGGAGAGGTCTGCTGTGCCATGTGGGTCAGCTCAGACTGGCCATGGGTCAAACTCATGTTGAAGCAGCTGTCAGTAACTTCATAGTGCCTATTTAACCCCTTGCGCCACCAGGGAAGCCCAATGACACTAAGTTGTAATCCTACATCCTTAATTTGCCAGACTGGACCTAAATCCTCACATCTCTGTTCAAGAGATAACCAGCTATAGGGAAAAGCTTGAGACACATTGGCATCAAAGTGAGCTTTGTTCTTTACTGTGATCAGAAGTGTTGAAAAATGACTGTATATCTTCATTGTCTGAGTCAGTTTTGAACTGCCACTCTGATTTCAAGCCAGGGTGTGTCCTATGCAGACTTCCTTAGCTGTAAAGGAAGAATTTTGGGCTTTATCATAAACTTGAAACCCACATGACTTTGTCTTTGGTCAGAGGTTCAGCTTTTCCTAGAGAAACCCTATCATGTTTTTTCTCCCCATTCTAGTAATTTCGGCTTCCAGGGTATGGTGTGAGTTGTGTGGACTGGAATTATTAGATAAAACGGGACTCAGGTGTACTTCATGCTCTACCACTAAAGCATACACAGGACCATAGAGGATGGGTCCAGGTTTTGTTTACTGCTAAGCTCTCAACATTCCACAGTGCTCTGTTGAATGTGGGCCTCTGCAAGTGTAAGATTTATTTTTTAAAAAGATATATTTATGCATGTAAGAACTGGGATATAGGCCAGGGGTGTGGGGTGGGGGTGTGTGTGTGAGAGGATTCACCAGAGACAAGAGTGGGGAACAGAACAGGTAGATTGAAATACACTGCTGAGGAGAACAGTAGGTGAGGCAGGAGAGGTCTGCTGTGCCATGTGGGTCCCCTCCTTGGCTGGGGATCAAACTTGTGTTGCAGTGGCTGTGGATGCTTCACACTGTGGTGTTTAATCCCTTGCACCACCAGGGAGGTCCTGCAAGAGTAAAATTTAAAGGAGAAGATGCTCTTGTGACTGGGAGCTGGTATGTTTGCTGGGGAGAGGAAGTAGACTGGGGTTAGCTCCTCAGCCTTTGGCCAGTCCAAGGGAAGAGATGCTGTAGTCTCATGCCTGTGGGGTACCAGAAACAGCCAAGAGGGTGCACTGTCCATTTCCCTAAGAGTAGTAAGGCCTGAGGGAGAAGTGGGCTTCAAAGTAGGGTTTGAATCAGTTTTCACACTGACTTAACTTTGAAGAAAACGAAAAGGCATCCAAATTGGAAAGGAAGTAAAACTAACACTGTAGATAAAAAAAACAAACCTTAAGAACATAAAAAAGTATGAAGTAAAATTGCATGATACAAAGTCAACATATCTATAAATCTGCACATCAGTCCTTTTTACACCGGAACCAAAAAGGAGTGTTAAGTTTACACAAGGAGATGAAACATCTGTACCCTGAAAACTACTAAGACATCAATGAAAGTGAAGACATAAATGGAAAAATACTCCGCACATCGATTTTAAGAATATTGTTAAAATGTCCATACTAAACAATCTACAGATTCAGTGCAATCCCTATTAAAAATCCAATGGGGCCTCCCTGGTGGCGCAGTAGGTTAAGCAACGCACTATGAAGCAAACCACAGCCACTGCAGCACGAGTTCAATCCCTGCCTCCGGCCAGGGAGGGGACCCACATGGCATGGCAGACCTCTCCTGCTGTGCCCGCTGCTCCCCTCAGCAGTGTACTTCTGTTG
>JAGFMF010011417.1:3661596-3681578 GCA_019455555.1 Galemys pyrenaicus
CCTCCCTGGCCGGCAGCAGGGATCGAACTCGTGCTGCAGTGGCTGAGGTTTGCTTCATAGTGCGTTGCTTAACCCACTGCGCCACCAGGGAGGCCCTAATTTTACATTTCAAACAAATTGAGTATTAGATTTTTTAAAAAAAAACTTTTCTCATCTGTTTCTCTTGCCTCATATTGCAGCTAGCTTAGTTCTGATAAAACTTGAATTTTCCCATGTAGTTATTATGATAAAGTTGAATGTTTAGGAAAGTCTATACCATATTTTTTGGTTAAAGATGTACTTTATACTAGATTGCTGCAGTATCTTTCTGGTAAATTTTGTTGCAAAAAATAAAGTAATAGTTAATAAAAAGTAAAATCAATGCAAAGTTAATTATGAAATGATAAATATACCTTCTTGTACTACCTGAGATCATTTTGTGCCCTACCTTATAGGTTTAGGAACATTGATCTTGAAGGTTTTTGAGTCTGGGGTGTGTGTATGTGTTTGTGTGTGTGTAAAAAGACAGACAGACATGTCAGAACTATTGGCAATGAGGTTATCTCCAAACTTGTCCTGTCAGTGAAGTCTGAACATAAAAACATTTGCCTCCATACCTTTGCACTCTCTGGACTACCAAAAATATTGGAAGAAAATCCTAGATCAGTTCTGACTGTTGCTTATAGGGAATGAGAGGGGCTAGGAGTTACGGGTGAATGATGAGAACAATAGGGATAGTTTATATTTTATTTATTTTTTTAAAAGAGATTATTTATGCATATAAGAGCTGGGGTGCAGGCCAGAGATGCTGGGTGTGTGTGTGAGAGGATTCACCAGAGACAGAGTGGGGAGCAGAACAGGCGGATCTACTGAAATACACTGCTGAGGGGAGCAGCAGGGAGACAGGGAGGTTTGTTGCGCCATGTGGGGTCCCCTCCTTGATCAGGGATTGAACTCGTGCTGCTTTGGCTGCAGAAGCTCCACAGTGCAGCGCTCAACCCCTTGTGCCACCAAGGAGGCCCCCTACATTTTATTTTTATTTATTTTTGTGTAGAAGAAATGGCGTGTGGCCCAGAGGTGTGGGGAGTCAGAGTATTCACTAGAGACAGACTGGGGAGTAGAATAGGTGGATCTGTTGAAATGCACTGCCAAGAGAGCAACTGGTGAGACAGGAGAGGTCTGCCATGCCATATGCGATTCGGCTCCCTGGCCGGGGATTGAACTCTGGATGTAGAGGCGACAGCATTAAGACCCAAACCCTAGGCCACCAAGGAGGCCCTATTTTACATTTTAAACTAGTCAGTCACCTGGGCTTTGCTCCTGGGTTCACCACTTTCCCTGATGAGGACGGTGCCTCAGAGAAACTGGGTGATAGTATGATCACTTATCAGTACCTGATAAGTCCTCATGTGCCAGCCTTGGTCATCAGGGCTGCTATGACACAGAGGGACCCATTCACATTGACTGCACATGGAATGCAGTGTGAGTGGCAGCCCATGGAGTTGTGCAAGTAGCTCAGCCATTCATTCTTCATTCATGCAACAAACAAATGTACTTGAGTCAGGTTCTGCTGGGGGTGGGGATTTAGCTACAACAGTTGGACAAGGGGCCTGTTCTCATTCACACTGTCTATCCTTATTGCCCAAGAAGACAGCAAGAATACACAATTTCTAGAATTGTTGCTAGGACTAAACAACAACCAATTTATAGATGTAACAGGCTTAGGATGCTGCCTGTAGTATGTAGTGCTAAACAGTGGTAGTTGCTGTCATTTACTAAGAATCTGACACATTCCTGGCAGGTTGTGATACATAAAGACTATATCTTTTGTTTTCAAAGTAGTAGGAAACGAATCAGCTTCTCCAGTTTGTCCTTAATATATAAAAAGTGCGTGCTTTACATGTTCTTCATGACACATCAGAAAGCAGGAATTGTTTTTGGTGGCATGGAGTTTTAAAATGTTACATGTTCATTTTCTATTTCATATGTTTTCTTATAACTTGTAACATGGATTGGAACTCTAAAGAGAGTTGGGTTTTTTGTTTTTTTTAAAGATTTATTTATTTATGCACACAAGAGCTGGGGTACAAGGCCAGAGTTGCGGGAGGTGAGAGATTCACCAGACAGAGTGGAGAGCAGAACAGGCAGATGGACTGAAACACACTGCCGAGGGCAGCAATGGGCGAGGCAGGAGAGGTCTGCTACGCCATGTGGGTCCCCTCCCCAGCTGGCCGCAGGGATCAAACTCGTGCTGCAGTGGCTGCGGTTTGCTTCATAGTGCGTTGCTTAACCCACTGCGCCACCAGGGAGGCCCGAGAGTTGGGTTTTTTAAAAGTCAGAATTAGAGGGATGTGCAGAACCTACTATAAAGGGAAGTAACAGCTGCTGGAATGTTGGGAACTGAGAGGGAGCCTGTCAAAATGAGTCTAAAGTTTACTTTGGCTTCTCTTGCTGTCTGTCTCATAGACACTATCCTAAGAAGTATTAAACTCACTAATATCATTGTGATATCTTTATTGGGACTTTCTGTTAGCTGCATGTTCATGGCATTGTATTTTCAGCGTAGAGAAAGGACAGGCATGAGAAATTCAACCTTGATTCATGGTCTGGTATGGGGAAGGGCCTTGAGGAAAGCATGAGATGTAGCTGGGGTTGTCATGGATAGAATTTCATATGAGAGAGGGACTATTGATTTTTTCCCTTCAGTTCCCTTAGGGAAGGGACTCTTTAGAAAACAGGTAAATATTAGCAGGACCTAAACTAGCCCTGGGCCCTTCCTGGCCTGTGTATCTCAGACTGGGTCTGGGTTACTTTGCTAAAGGGGCATGTTTTCATTTTTGTATGTGGATCAGGGAACAGCCTGAGTTCACCAGCTGTGAGTGTCAAAGGATGATGGGCTTGTTTTTTAGTAGTAGCAGGCTTAAAAACGGTTCTTTGGAGTGGTCTAAGTTCTTCTTTCCCTGTATATTGTGCCCCCCTGGCTCAGGAAGCAGGTGTTTGCATAGCAGTTACTGCCTCACCTGTTGTAGTTGGAGACTGCACAGGCAGGGTTTGGTATGTGCCACCCTGCCCCCTGAAAGTCTCAGTAAAATGGTCCAGTGGGCGGCCTCAGTGTCCTAATCACCATTAGGACTGCGGCGTAGGGGCTGCTCAGTGCGCTCTTGGAGCTGTGTGTGGCGGCCCCAGTGACTTCCAAGTATACTTCGCATCACAGCCTGGCTGACTGCTATGCTAGACACCCTTCCCAGCCCTCCCTTCCATGCTGCTTCCTGTGGAGTGCTTCTCTTTGCCTGTAGTTTGCACCCTTCCAGACATGCGGCAGGGCTCTTCTCCCTGTGTGATTTTAGAGTAAGTGACCTAACTTTTTTAGACAGGAAACCCTGTTCCTACCATAATCTCCCTGGTAAGCACGTTCAGTCACTAGTACTGAACCAAGGGGATATGAGTTGGGGCTGAAATGCAGCTTATCTGGTCATCCCCAAGGAAACTGGCGCCTTTGTATATTTCCAGTGGCATGTATGAACTGAGACACTGCTGGTCACCTTGGTCATGCCTGACTCCTCTGTTCCTCTTCCTCTCACACTCCATTCATTCCATCAGTTTGTCCAGAGAAATCTCTGAAACTCCACCCAGAACACTCCATCAGTTTTCCATGTACCTAGAGTAGACCCCTCCCTTCTCACACTACCCCTAAGAACTGTAGTCTGCCTTTCCACCCATCTTTGACCACATCTGTTGCTTTGAATGCACTCCCCTGCCTGGCACCATCCACTCCTAAGACTCCACCCCAGGGCCTTTGTATTTGCTGGTCCTGCTGACCGTAGAGAACTGTGATGTTCCCGTTTCATTTTCTGTCTCTGCTCAGATGTCTCTAGATCACTGGGAACCAGCTCTGGCACCATGATTGAAAGAGCTTGACTCCTTCAATCAACTTGATTGTTAGTGCTTTTTCATAGCACTTTTCTCCCTTACATGACATCCTGTCATATTTGTGTGTGTGTCTCTATGACTCAGTTTTCAGTCCTACCAGGCAGGGATTCTGTTCTCTGCTGGATGCCCAGAGCCTCATACCTGATCAGCATCAAATGAGTACTCGGTGAATATTTGGGGTGGTTGGGAGGGCCTGTCATAAGTGATCCTCAGCAGATGTCATAGTTATTTTTCTTAGTTATTCCAAGACTCCCCACTTTGGGGACTTCTCTTCTGTTCTGTTCAAGCATCATACATCAAGCTCAGTGTTGCGTATATAGCAGGCACAACAGCAGTACTGGGAGTGGGTTGTGACATTCATCTAGTTGGGCTTGACCAGCTATAATAAAGAAAAAGAAGGAATTCTCTCCAGTTTCACGGGAAGCAGTGTCAGGATATATTTATGAATCTTGTTGCAGTTACCTTATGTTTTTGTGTTGGGTCACTTTGTGACTGAGTTATGGCTAAGAGTTTGAAAAACACAGGTCTGGTAGATAGTAGGGTAGTGTATCCATTTTTTTTTTAAGATTTATTTTTGCATACAAGAACTGGCATGTCAAAGGTGCAGGGTGTGAGAGATTCATCAGAGACAGAGTGGGGAACAAAACAGGCAGATCGACTGAAATACACTGCTGAGGGGAGCAGCGGGTGAGGCAAGAGAGGTATGCTGTGCCACATGGGTTAGCTCCCTGGCCGGCGATTGAACTCGCACTGCAGTGGCTGCGGAAGCCCCACAGTATGGCACTCAACCCCTTGTACCACCAGGGAGGCCCTGCCTATGTTATTCTTAGCGAAGTGTGTTCAGGACATGCACCCCCTCACGTGGACACCATCTTTTCCTTTTGGTTCATTTGGGATCATTCATGTCCAGTATGCACAGAGCTGCCTCATTTATTTTTAAAGGTGCTACAACTCTCATAACATAGATTGTGTGGGAGTTACAGTTTGGCAATGGGTGCTTCTCAGTGAAACTGAGGAGACATGGCCAAGTCACTTTTTAAAATTTTTTAAAAGATTTTTTAAATTTATGCATACAAGACTTAGGGTACAGGCCAGAGGTATGGGGGGATGAGAGGATTCACCAGGGAGCAGGAGCGCGGAGAGCAGAACAGGCATATCCATCAAAATACATTGCAGAGAGGAGCAGCGGGTGAGATAGGAGAGGTCTGCTGTGCCTCCCTGGCCAGGAATGGAACTCGCATTGCAGTGGCTGGGGAAGCACCACAGTATGGTGCTCAATCCCTTGTGTCACCAGGGAGTCCCCAAATCACTCTTTAACCCCCAAAATGGAGCCTGTTTTTATCTCAAGGTCTTCTGAACACTTAGTTTTCAGCTTCTTGGTTCTTTTTTTTTTTTTAGATTTATTTATGCCTACAAGAGCTGGGGTGTCAGAGGTGTGGGGGCAGGGGTTAGAGGACTCACCAGAGACAGAGTGGGGAACAGAACAGGCAGATCAACTGAAATACACTGCTGAGGGGAGCAGCAGACAAGGCAGGAGAGGTCTGTTGTGCCATGTGCGTCAGCTCCCTGGCCAGGTATTCGAACTCAAGCAGCAGTGGCTGCTGACAGCTTCATAGTGCCGAGACTTAACCCCTTGCCCCACCAGGGAGGCCCCCCTTTTTGATTCTTGGGGTTAGTTTCACTTCCTGCTACATTTTTTCGTGCTGACTGCCAGAATCTCAAGCGCTGTATTCTCCTGTGGAGCCCCCAGATGTACTATACACATCTCATTAAGCTTCAGACACACTGCTAGTGGTTTCATTGTTTGGGCCCTTGCATCCCCTTGTCCTTGATTTTCTCATCTGCTTAGGTGTGACTGTGATCTGAGTGTTGTGCAAAGTTGCTCTCCCATTCCCAGCAAGTTACTTATCAGATAAGACATTGCCGGGTCCACAGAAACCCTAGGGCCTTTGGATGACCTTGGGGACCCAAGGGATTTGCTGAAAAGGCTAAATCATTCCAGGACAGAAAGGCAGAGCTAGCCAGAGAGGAGGGAAGAAGGGGCTGGGGAAAGGGATGTTTCTTGCCCTCAGATCCCCCTTCTGAAATTCCTGGCTGATCTCCAGCCCTCCCAGGTAAGCATCTCCCTGGAGCATAGTGGTACCCTTCCTCCCCCCACATACCTTCTTCAGTTCTCAGCAGAGCCAGACTTACCTGTTCTTCTAGGGATGGCATGTGGAAAGGAGCTTGATAATGGGTCAGAGTACCATGTCAGTGGCAGTGGAAACCAAGAGGGCAAGGGAGGGTTTCCAGCAGTCCAAACCCTGCCTACTGATGACCAGGATGGATCTCATCCCTTGCAACAGCTGCTTCTCCTGTGCACTACACTGTGCTGGCCTTGCTTCCCGAGGGGAGACATGAGCCTGTTACTCTGCAAGTTTGGGAACGTAACAGAGGTTTGTCTTGTAGAAGAAACTAAGTTTAGGAAGCAAGTTTTCTGAAGTGGTTACTTCACTCATTACATGAACATTATTCATCTTTGGAAGAAGGAGGATCAGAGTAGTGGCAGGCAGTGAGAGGCCTCTCAGTAAATGTGAGGAGCTTTGATTTCTCCTGCAGTTTGTGCCTCACATTCGTTAGCTCAGGTGCTGCTGGCTGTGAACACTGGGGGAGGGGACTGGTCTCAGCTCCAGCCTGCACAGCAGGAAATAGAGGATGGGGGTTTAGACCACATGTCCAGTGTTGTGCAGGCCTCTGTCCAGTGTTGTGCAGGATCACTGGAACCTTGGCATCATGACCCCAGCTCCTCCACTGACGGACTGGCAGTGTTGCTCGTGGGCCTTAGGACCCCCTCTGTTGGTGGGGCCGAGGCTAGTCCCCCTCTGTTGTGTTGGTGCAGCTTCAGTGAGTACATCCTAGTTCTTACCACCAGTGGGCCCACAGCCCTGCTTCCTCTCTGACTGGATCTTTGTCCCTGTGATTTCTTTGAGGCTGATACATCCTCAACTGTTGTAGATCACCAGGAGGCAGGGACAAGTGTAACCCCCCTGTATTTTAAAATATCTCTTTCCTTCCTCTGTCTCCATGACCTTGAGGTAGTAAAGGAAAATCTGTTTCCTTTGCTCACACTGCTGACACCAAACATGTGGGTTTTCTATGCTAAGCAGTTCTCTGGGTTTCTGCAGCCACCAAATGGGTGTCCTGCATTTTAATTCTCGTACTGGCTACTTAGAATTAGTGTAGATGTTACCAGTTATGGGCTCTGTCTCACAAGATTACTGCCCCGCTTTGTACTTCAGATGCTTCTTGAAAGTGGGGTCCTCAATTTACCTACACTTTTGTCAAACTTGGTTACAACTGAGGGTTCCCATGACTCCCTCCTCAGGTGTGATAATTTGCTATAAGAGCTCACAGAACTCAAAAGATCCTTACCTAATGCAAGGAGGCATTACTAAATACCAGTTTCTCATAAAGGGTATTGTGAAGGATCTAGAGGAACAGTCAGAGGAAGAGGTAGGTAAGATGAGGTCTACGGGGTCCAAAGCACTGGAGCTTCTGTCCCTGTGGAGTGGCCTGTGCAGCTCTCCCAGCTCGGGGTATTTGCCAACCCCAAAGACCTCTGGACCCTGTAGTGAAGTGCTCTTATGGAGGATTCATCGTGTAAGCATGATCATTTTCTTTTTCTTCTTTTTTTCAAAAGAGATTTATTTATTTATGCATACAGGAGTTGGGGTACAGGCCAGAGGCATGGGAGTGAGCGGATTCACCAGAGACAGAGTGGGGAGCAGAACAGACAGATCGACTGAAACACACTGCTGAGGGGAGCAACAGGTGAGGCAGGAGAGGTCTGCTGCACCATGTGTGTCCCCTCCCTGGCCGGGGATCAGACTCATGCTGCAGTGGCTGCAGATGCTTTGTAGTGCAGTGCTTAACCCCTTGCACCACCAGGGAGACCCCAGCATGATCATTTTCTTTAAAAATGTTTATGAATACAAGATATGGGGTACAGGCCAGAGCTGTGGGGGTGAGGATTCACTAAAGACAGCGGGGAGCAGAACAGGTATAATGACTGAAATACACTGCTGAGGAGAGCAGAGGATGAGATAGGAGCAGTCTGCTGCATCATGTGGGTCACCTCCCTGGCCGATGTGGCTTCATAGTGCTGTGCTTAACCCCTTGTGCCACCAAGGAGGCCCTAAGCATGATCATTTAGCTCACTCTCCAGTCTCTTTTTCTCTTCAGGAGAATGGGGGCAGGACTAAAAGTTGTAAATTTCTTCTAATCATGGCTTGTTCTTTTGGCTACCTCCCCCACCCCTACCCACCATCCTGAAGCTGTCCAGGAACCCACTAATAGTAGTCTTGTTAGGACCAAGGATGCTTTGATCACCTAAGAAATTCTAAAGGGTTCAGGAGCCCTCTATAAGACAGTCCTGTCATCCCTATCACTTAGGAAATTATAAGGATTTTAAGAACTCTTGTTAGAATCTGGGGCCAACAAATGAAAGAGTCCCCTATGCCTTAGGAAATAACACAGGTTTTGGGAACTCTATGTCATGAACTTAGAGTAGAGATCAAGTTCTCATTTTATATCACTGGTGAACTAAGATTTCCTAAACAGGATTCCCAAACCATTAACCATAAGGGACACCATTAAAGTTCAGAATCTTTCTCACAAGACACCATTAAAAGAATACAAATGTGAGGGCCTCCCCTGGTGGCGCAGTGGGTTAAGCAACACACTATGAAGGAAACCGCAGCCACTGCAGCACGAGTTCGATCCCTGCTGCCGGCCAGAGAGGGGACCCACATGGTGCAGCAGACCTCTCCTGCTGTGCCCGCTGCTCCTCTCAGCAGTGTACTTCCGTTGATCTATCTGCCTGTTCTGCTCCCCGCTCTCTGTGGTGAATCCTCTCACCCCCCCACCACACCTCTGGCCTGTACCCCAGTGCTTGTATGCATAAATAAATAAATCTTTAAAAAAAAAAAAAAGAATACAAATGTGAGTCATAGACTAGGTTACAGTAATTGTAACCACATATACCCAATAAAAAGTTAGCAAAAACATCGACCCTCTACACTGGCTGTCTTAATGACCAGTGAACATTGAAAAGACACTTAATACCATTATTCACAAGGAAAATGCAAATTAAAACTGTAATAAAATGTTATTACATACCCACTATAATAGTTGATGAAGAGCAAAAGGATACTACTATGTGTTGTTTTTTTTTTAAAGATTTTATTTATTAGTGCATATCAGAGCTGGGGTACAGGCCAGAGGGATAGGGGGTGAGAGGAGTCACCAGAGGACAGAGTGGGGAACGGAACAGTTGGATCTACTGAAATACACTGCTGAGGGGAACAGGGCAAGGCAGGAGAGGTCTGCCTTGTGGGTCCAATCCCTGGCAGGGGATCGATCGAACTCGCGCTGCAGTGGTTGTGGAAGCCCCACAGTGAGGTGCTGCTTAACCTCTTGTGCTACCAGGGAGGCTCATGTGTGATTCTTTTTAGATGCAGTTCGGTGACTGACAAAATGAATCCACAAGTGTAGAGTCAGTACAGTGGTTCTCCCTGGGATGGGAGTCTTGACTAGGAAGGCCCGAGGGTGCCTTTTAGAGTGTTGGCTGTACTGTGTCTGAACAAGGATTTGTTAAGTTGTCTATCTGTGAGCAGGGCAATTTGGATATGTAAAAGTGAATAAAACAAAATACCTTGGTACTACAATTGAGGACCAGAGAATCACTCCCTGGTTCCATCTTCCTTCTGTCTCCACTAAGACCCTGTAGGTCTACCTGTGAGAGTCTTGTGTCACCAGCACCCAGTTTGAGCACCTCGATGTTAGATGGCATACCTTGTTGTACTGCTCAGGACATTTTTGCAACGTTTGCATCCTTTGAGTCCCTTTTACTGTCACTTTCCACGTGTGTTTGAGCTTTAAATCTTGAAATAAATTTGCTGATGACAGCTCCCTGTACTTACCTGCTTTGTTGTAGCCTAATTCTTCAGAGGTGTCGACTTCTCAAGCACATAACGTTTTAAAGAGCCTTTTCTGAAACCCTGTGCTTCTCAAATGTCATGGGCATTGAAGCCTTGTGAGCTTGTGTGTCATTGTGAAGTTAGTGCTGCTGTGAGTAGCAGTTAATTCCTACAGGTACCATGTATTTTGATGGGAAGGAGAGGGTCATTCTAATGCTAAGTACTGGTGTCTAGTGTAAATGTAAACTACCTGTAGAAGAGCTGTCACCCAGAAGCACTTTGCTCATTGGCTTATCTGCCTTTAGATGTGGAGATAGATGATTTTCCTTAGATGGCATGGATCTCTTTTTGCTGCCAGTTTCAGTTGACTTAGACTAGACTTCTAAGTGAGAAAGAGACTTTGAACTCTGGGGTACCACACAGCTTCTTAAGGATTTGTGGTACATTCATTCCCCTTCCCTGTCTCTGTAGTGCTATGGGCCTCAGGGGTGGGAGATACACCCTGAGAATTCAGCCTCTTCAACCCAGCTCTGTCCCTGTCCCTTAGCCTTCTGCCCATGAAGTGTGACTGTAGCTATGTCCTCCCATAGACATACCCCTGGAGCAGAGATTTCAGAGTCCAGAATTGGCATTTTAGTAAAGGAAATTTGGGACCGAGACTACTCTCATGTAGCAGACTAGAGTGGCATCTAGTATCAAACGGGCCTGTTTCTGTAGCAGCTGTGAATTTTCACATGGCGTTAAAGCAGGTCAAACCTTGTTTCTTAAACGAGTCTGTCTCAAATTTATCAAATTTATTTTAAAGATAGAAGTTTGATTTTCCCCAAGCTTGTAGAGTTTTGGGTGAAGGGTTGTGAGCAGACTCTAGTTTTCCAGCACTTGTGAGAATTATTTACACTCTAACACTGAGGCTCTTTTGGCTTTGGGGAAAATCTCTTCCAGAGAATGGAGGAGCGTTTTCTTGAACGGTAAGGCTAGAGTGCTTGCCTCTGGTCCCGTCCTGCTGAGGTCCTTGTCTTCTCTGTTCCAGTTATTTAGTCATGAAATTGGAACAAAGAAATTTGGACATTTGATCTATTATCTAGGAAAATGCTCATACTTTATCAAATTAAAATCTTTTAAATCAAGAAAATTAAAAATATTTCTACACATAACAGAATTTATTTTTAGGACCAGAAGTCTCCAAAGGTCTAATTCCAAAAAACAAAAAGTTCATAGAAACAAAAATCAGTTTTGTGACACACTCAAGAGAGGGGCTGTTAAATAGCTCAGGGTCAAGGTAGAGTCATCAGTGACAGAACTGTCTTTGAGGACTCAACTTTTATAGCAAGGACGTAAAAGCAAAAACAAACAATTGGGGTTACTACAAATTTAAAAGTTTTTTTTTTTAAAGATTTATTTATTTATGCATACAAGCACTGGGGTACAGGCCAGAGGTATGTGGGGGGTGGTGGTGAGAGGATTCACCACAGAGAGCAGGGAGCAGAACAGGCAGATCAACAGAAGTACACTGCTGAGAGGAGCAGCGGGCACAGCAGGAGAGGTCTGCTGCGCCATGTGGGTCCCCTCCCCTGGCTGGCAGCAGGGATAGAACTCGTGCTGCAGTGGCTGCAGTTTGCTTCATAGTGCATTGCTTAACCTACTGTACCACCAAGGAGGCCCCAAATTTAAAAGTTTTTATACAGCAAAAGAAAATATTAACAGATTAAAAAGACATCCTGTTGCATGGGAGAACATCACACAACTGACAAGGGTTTAATATTCAATACACAGAAACTCATCCACAATTAGCAACAAAAAAACAATGTAATTAAAAAATGGGCAATCGGCTAGCCCTGGTGGTGCAGTGGGTTAAGCAACGCACTATGAAGCAAACCACAGCCACTGCAACACGAGTTCGATCCCTGCCTCCGGCCAGGGAGGGAACCCACATGGCTCAGCAGACCTCTCCTGCCTTGCCCGCTGTTCCCTCAGCAGTGTTTCTGTCAATCTGCCTGTTCTGCATCCTGCTCTTTCTGGTGGATTCTCTCACCACCCCCGACACCTCTGGCCTGTACCCCAGTTCTTGTATGCATAAATAAATAAATCTTTAAAAAAAAAAGGGCAGTAGTTCTAAACAGACAAAGAGAACATTCACAAGGTCAAGAGATATGAAAAATGTACATCATAACTTCTAATACAGGAAAAGCAAGTCAAAATCACGATGAAATGTCTCACATCTGTGAGTGTGTGCTTTAGAGAAAGTGGAAAAAGAACACTTAAAACCTTGTTCATGGGAGGGTAAATTGGTGCAGCCATTTTGGAAAGTGGTCTAGACCTATCTTAAAAAACTGAAAACGTAAATACTGTATGACCAACAATCCTACTTTTGGGTTTCTGAAGAACATTAAATCATTAACTTGAGAAGTTATAGGTTTCACAGTGTTTATTGAAGCATTATTTATAATAGCTTCAATATGGAAGCAGCCTAAGTGGCCAGTGATAGAGAAGATGTATATGTCCACACAGTGCCTCAATTAAGGCTTCGCCTCTCTTGCTATCTTTATAGCAAAATGAAAAACTTGAGGGGATTATGTGAAACAAAGTAAGCTGGAACAATAAAGACATGATTGTACAATATCACATACATGAGTAATATAAGGAAACAAAGCAGGTGAAATGACGAAGCAAAATAATTATAAACTGACACTGATAGTCAACCAAACTGAAGTTTTAAAAAAAAAACTTATTTATACATATAAGAAGTGGGGTATAGGCCACAGGTGCAGGGGTGAGAGGATTCACCAGGGACAGAGTGGGGGAGCAGAACAGTGGACTGACTGAAATACACTGCTGTGGGGAGCAGCGGGTGAGGCAGGAGAGGTCTGCTGTGCCATGTGGGTCCCCTCCCTGGCAGGGGATTGAACTTGTGCTTCCGTGGCTGCAGATAGCTTCATAGTGCTGCGACTTAACCCCTTTCGCCACCAGGGAGGTCCTATCATTAGATTTTTAAAAAACTTTTTTCTTGCTTATGTGGAGCCTCTGGGTCTTAGTTGTGGGAATCAATTTTTAATTTACAGTGGTATTCAAACTTTAGACACTTGAATATCGTTTGGCAAGTATTTGAGATAGGAATGTCATTATGTATATAATACTTCTCTTCAAATCAACTTACTATATTTAAACTTAAATTCATTTATTTTAAAGGGAATGTCGTTTATTGCCTTATTTCACTCAACTATCAACTTTTTTTTTTTTAAGATTTATTTATGCATACAGGAGACAGGGTACAGGGCAGACATGTGGGGGGTGAGAAGATTCATCAGAGACAGAGTGGGGAACAGAGAAGTCAGATTGACTGAGGGGAGCAGCGGGTGAGGCAGGAGAGTTCTGTTGTGCCGTGTGGGTCAGCTCCCTGGCTGGGGATCGAACTCACTGCAGTGGCTGCGGATGCTTCATAGTGTGGTGCTTAACCCCTTATGCCACCAGGGCGGGCCCTCAACTATCAATCTTTGTTTTTATTGAATATATGAAGGTCCAGTCAGATTAACTGCAAAGGCTCTGAACTTTGTTGGTCTTGCATCTTGTTAGATGGGAAAAGGAGCATGTACTGGGGTTTTCTGAAGGCAGTAACCTGAGAGAGTCCCTTTGTGGTAATCAGAAAGACAGCAAGAGAGGCGAAGCCTTACCTGAGTCACCTCTTGAGTCTCACATTTCCCAAGGGGAGCTCTGATCTAATTTTGTATGCCTAATGTTTACCTCCTGAGAGGGCTGGAGGAGAAAGATCTGGGTGGCAGAGGGTTTTGTGACAAAGGCACCAGCTTCCTGTCAGGTGGGTGCTTTTAACATGACTCAGTAGTCCTTCCTTGCCAGCTCTGACCCACCCAACCGTTGGTCATGACCCCCATACTTAACCAGGACTTCTTTCCAGTAGGAGACCACTGTCTGCAGCATCAGTGAAGATGTCCACTCCAGACCCACCTCTGGGCGGAACTCCTCGGCCAGGCCCTTCACCAGGCCCCGGCCCCTCCCCTGGAGCCATGTTGGGCCCTAGCCCGGGACCCTCTCCAGGCTCCGCCCATAGTATGATGGGACCCAGCCCAGGCCCGCCCTCAGCAGGACACCCCATCCCGACCCAGGGGCCTGGAGGATATCCACAGGACAACATGCACCAGATGCACAAGGTAGGGAACGCTACATCCCCACACCCCTTACCTGTCCCCACAGCTATAAGCAACCTCTGAACTGAGGGCCTCTGCTCTGTGTGTGTGTGTTTCCCTCTTTGGTGGGAGTGACTTGTGCAAAGCCTTCCCTTGGCCCTTTACACACCCACCCCGACTGGCTAGGTCTACATGATCAGAGGAGTGGTGTATGATGGCCCTAGTGAGAGCAGGCAGCTGTGCCATCCCTGTTGTTTTATGTGAGAATGAATAAAATGAATATACAAGGATATAAAGAATAAAGATAACAGTACAAGGAATAAAATATCTAAATCCATAATATCTAAATCCTGCTCCATGCGATTTTCTCTACTTGGGCTGCTCTGTTCACCCAAGTAATTCACAGAGCAAGGCAATGGACTTCCTTTACTTCCACATTATTCCACCCCCGGGACCACTGACGGACTAATTACCTGAACTGACTAGGGTTGATTTTGCCAATGAGGTGGGAAAATCTCTTTTTACATAAAATAGTTCTCCTCTCTCTTTATGTTTCCTGGGTGATAAGTTGGAGGATACAGGAAATATCCTCTTATGTATTGACATTTTAAAGGAAAAGGAACATTTCCAAGTGTCAGGGACCGCTGGAGGCTTTCGAGGGAGAAGATAGAGATGGTGCAGCCTGGAAGTAGGGGTTATCTGCTAAACCCTCCAACCTCTGTCTCTGTGTACCTCTTTCCACTCACAACTCCCACCCTATTAGGTGTGGGTGGGTAGCAGGGTCTGGTCACTTAACAGGTCTACCCAGCAAGTCAGTGGCAGAGCCGAGCACGAGTGGTCTCATCTCTCAGGTTCTCTCTGCACCCCAGAGCTGTATCACCTCTATTTGAGGTATACCCTTCTCTGCCCTCCCCATCTTTGTATACTTCTGTCAACTTTGGTATAATATCCATATGTTACTCCCTTCCTGGGAAGCTGTTGGGGACACCCCCTCCCTCAAACATACTGATTTAAGTCAGCTGCTCTCCCAAAGCCTCAACGACAGCCCCTCTCCCCCACCGGGCCCCAATCCATTTTGCTTCTTGCTCCTGGAATCTATCATACATACTCCATGTACATTTGACATCAGATGCTTGCCATGTGGCACTGTGCTGGCACAGTGTTAGGAGCCTAGGAGCTGCGGTCTGGTGCCTGGACAGAGTTCTCTCTGATGAAGTGATGGGCCCCCCATCTCTGACTGGAAAAAGCAGCCCTTCCAGGCAGAGAAAAAAGGTGTGGAGGGTAGGTTTACCCTCAGGGTTTTGATAGCACCCCAAGGGCCCTGCTGTTTTCCTGTATGTGCAGTCGCCCTCTTGGTCCTGACCAGGCTCCTTCTCTTCCTTCTCTCATGGAGCATACTGAGCTTTGGTTGGCTTTGCTTTGTCACTCAGAATGAGTTCCTGGTGGGAGTGTCTAGGGGAATGCCCCCTTCACCAGACATTCCCATAGGCAGATACTTAGTACTGTATATTAAGAGGGGAAATGTGTGTCACTATCCTTAAAGGTCTGATAATGCCTCTTAGGCCTTATGCCTCCCAGCCAGCAGGTTGTAGGTGAATCGCCATATTGTCATCATGTTTGTGGGTAGGAGCTTCTGTTTGTCCTTCAGCTTTCCAGTCTCTCAAGGAAGAGGGTCCCTGATCCAAAGATCTGCAGTCACAAGTTCTATGACAATGACAGGGAGCCTGTGTCCTGGTTAAAACTGCTCCTGATCAGGAGCTGTCACTCATGTCTTTTCCATGTGGGATTTTTACCATGTGAAGCTGTCTCCTGTTCTTCTCCCAGCCTCTGGTCCCCCTGACCCTTCTCCCCCAGACCATCCATCTCCCAGGCAGCACCTTCCGCTTTTAAGCATCCACTTTTAAACACTGAGCAGGTGTTAAGGACTGTGTCTTGGACCTGTTGGACTATGTCATGGTCATGTTGGCGCTTCAGTAAGTGACATGATTCTGGGGTGTGTACATTGTCAACGACATTGAACTTTTCTCAGGCAGTGCTTTCCCGATCTTACCTTGTCATTGCCCACTCTCCTAGCCAATGGAGTCCATGCACGAGAAGGGAATGTCGGATGATCCCCGCTACAACCAAATGAAGGGGATGGGAATGCGGTCAGGAGGCCATGCAGGGATGGGGCCTCCACCAAGCCCCATGGACCAGCACTCTCAAGGTATTGTTTTATTTCTCTTCTTGGTGTTTGTCACTGCCAGGGAGTCCTGAAGTCGTTTTGTTAATTGAATCTCCTGCAGATGGATTCAGTGCAGGCCCAGGATCGTTTAGCCTTAGGGTACCCTGCTATGGAGGGTTGTTTAGTCTAGGGTGCCTTTTGTTTGACTTACGAAAACGAAATCATTCTGCTGTCCTCTCTCAAGATAGGAGCTGGTGTAAGCACTGCAGGAAGGTTTTTATATGTATTCGAAATCACTGGAAGTAAATGCGAGTGACCACTGAGATCCGTGTGTCCCCACAGGTTATCCCTCGCCCTTGGGCGGCTCCGAGCATGCCTCCAGTCCAGTTCCAGCCAGTGGTCCATCCTCAGGGCCACAGATGTCATCTGGGCCAGGAGGGGCCCCGCTGGATGGTGCTGATCCCCAGGCTTTGGGGCAGCAGAACCGGGGCCCAACCCCATTTAACCAGAACCAGCTGCACCAGCTCAGAGCTCAGATCATGGCTTACAAGATGCTGGCCAGGGGGCAACCTCTTCCCGACCACCTGCAGATGGCAGTGCAGGGAAAGCGGCCAATGTCCGGGATGCAACAGCAGATGCCAACACTACCTCCACCCTCTGTGTCCGCTACAGGACCTGGCCCTGGCCCTGGCCCTGGGCCTGGGCCAGGACCAGGACCAGCACCTCCAAATTACAGCAGGCCTCATGGTAAGGCTCACCCTCTGGGTGGGGAGGGGTTGCAGGGCAAACTGGAGCTGTGGCTGCGTTGTCATGCCGACCCGGACTTGGCTGCCCATAGACTTCCCCCTCGGGATAGCATGCTCCTGGCACTCTGGGTGCTCAGGCAGGTGGGGTTGCTATCGTGATAAATATTGTTTCTCTAGCTTCTCCCCTCTACCACCCGCCCCCCATGCCCACACCAAAGACCTACTATGTCCTGGGAGCCCAGGCAGCCCTGGAAGTGGGTGCAGGTGTTGCAGGTATGAGTATATGACACATTTTATCTATTTGTTTCTTTCTCCTGGTGTGTAGGTATGGGAGGACCCAACATGCCTCCCCCTGGACCCTCAGGTGTGCCCCCCGGGATGCCGGGCCAGCCACCTGGAGGGCCTCCCAAGCCTTGGCCTGAAGGTATGTTTCCTTCTAGGTTGATGACATATTTATGCCTTGAGTCCTGTTATGAGCTTGTTCCAGGCTAGAGAGAGGGCTGAGGACAAGTCCTTACTTATTTCTGTTGTTTTCTCTGGGGTCTCACTGGTCCCTGGCTATTCCCAAGAGACTCGGATTTAGTTCCCCCTCCGTGATTACTGCCCACCCTTGTCTTGTGGGTCCTGGAGTTTATTTAAATCAACAACCAGCAGAAAAAATTATGGGTGAATGAGTCTACCTTATGATTCAAGTGAGAGACTGTGGGGCAGCAGACCTGCAGACTCAGTCCTTCCGGAAGTGGCGCTTCTGAGCCTGAGGTTACAGTTGTTCCCCCTTCTGTCCTGGGAATGCACACTCTAGATGCTTAGGAGATAGACTGAATGACAAGGTGACTTGGCTTCTGTCTCCTCTGACTGTGCAGCCTCTCGGTGTTTTGTGTGAAATGTAGTCATCATTAAGGATTTGATGAAGTGAGGATCCTACTTGTTTTTCAGAGTAGTGGACCAAATCATCTTGTTCCCCATACTCGAGGTTTAGAGCCTGAGGTTCATGGAACTAATCACTTTTATCTAGTTCAGCTGGAACCATGGTTGATGACGGTCAAGAAGACTGGTCCTCTGAGGCACAGTACAGCAAAACCCAACCCTGGGTCAGCCCTTGGGTCAGTCAGAGACTTCAAGAAAGGGAATATAGGCTGAGATTTTTTTTAAAGATTTATTTATGCAAGAGCTGGGGTACAGGTCAGAGTCCAGGGAGGTGAGAGGATTCACCAGAGACAGCGGGGAGCAGAACAGGCAGACTGGGCCTCCCTGGTGGCGCAGTGGGTTGAGCAACACACTGTGAAGCAAACCGCAGCCACTGCAGCACGAGTTCGACCCCTGCTGCTGGCGAGGGAGGGGACCCACATGGTGCGGCAGATCTCTCCTGCTGTGCCCGCTGCTCCCCTCAGCAGTGTACTTCCCTTGATCTGCCTGTTCTGCTCCCCACTCTCTGTGGTGAATCCTCTCATCCCCACCTCTGGCCTGTGCCCCAGTGCTTGTATGCATAAATAAATAAATCTTTAAAAAACAAAAAAAAAGAACAGGCAGACTGACTGAAACACAATGCTGAGAGGAGCAGCGGGCGAGGCAGGAGAGGTCTGCTACGCCATGTGAATCCTGTTCCTGGCCAGTGGCAGGGATCGAACTCTTGCTGCAGTGTCTGCCATCTGCTTCATAGTGTGTTGCTTAACCCACTGCACCACCCTATAGGCTGAGATCTATTTTTTTTTTTAAAGATTTATTTATTTATGCGTACAAGCACTGGGGTACAGGCCAGAGTCACGGGAGGTGAAAGGATTCACCAGAGGCAGAGTGGGGAGCAGAACAGGCAGATCTACTGAAACACACTGCTGAGGGGAGCAGTGGGCGAGGCAGGAGAGGTCTGCTGCATCATGTGGGTCAGCTCCCCCGCCAGGGATCGAACCTGTGCTGCTGTGCCGTGGATGCTTTACAGTGTGGCGCTCAACGCACTGCACCACCAGGGAGGCCCCAGGCTGAGATCTAAAGGATACTTAAATCCTGGGTCTAGAGGGAGGAGGAACCCTAAGTGAGAAGTAGCTGGCAGCTCAGTGAGAGATGGGGGGGAGGTGCCTCTCACTCAGGCCTTGTCAGCCTTGGGGATTAGTTTGTCTCCAGTACAGCAAGCACCCAGGGGGATTTTCATTTTTACCCAGGAATCAACCCAGAACTGAACATTGTACCCTGCTGCTTGTCTCCCCTAGGACCCATGGCGAATGCTGCTGCCCCCACGAGCACACCTCAAAAGCTGATCCCCCCACAGCCCACAGGCCGCCCCTCACCTGCTCCCCCTGCTGTACCTCCCGCCGCCTCCCCTGTGATGCCACCCCAAACCCAGTCACCAGGACAGCCGGCCCAGCCCGCCCCTATGGTGCCACTGCACCAGAAGCAGAGCCGCATCACCCCCATCCAGAAGCCTCGGGGCCTGGACCCTGTGGAGATCCTGCAGGAGCGGGAATACAGGTGAGCACACGTGCTGCCACTCTCACCTAAGCCAGCCCTGTCACATGTTGTTGTGGGTCACCATTCTAAAGACCAGTGGACCTTGCAATAAGAAATCAAGCTCCTGCTTCTCTTCCTCGCCTCCCAGTTCCTAATTTGTGTGTATCCTTCCAGAGAAAATTCTGTGTGTCTCCAGGTTCAGGGGCACAAGTAGCATTGTCCCCAGATAGTTGATGATGTACGTATATAATTCCTCTCCATAGCAGTGTATCTTGGCGCTCATCCCCTCTCTGTTCAGAAGCTTTTTTTGTGGCTGTGCTGCAATTTACTTAGCCAGTTCCCTGGTTGTTTTCTAATCTTTCACTGAAATAATACCACCCATAGTAAATGCAGCTTTGCTTGTCAGTCATTTCACATGTGTGTACGTATGTCACACTAAGCCTCGAAAGATGGCATTTTTTGGATATAGATGTACATGTGGAAATTTTGTAGACTCTATAAAACTGCTCTCCACAGGGACTATTTTGTTTTTTTTTTTTTTAAAGATTTATTTATTTATGCGTACAAGCACTGGGGTACAGGCCAGAGGTGTGGGGGGGTGAGAGGATTCACCACAGAGAGCGGG
>JAGFMF010011417.1:3697742-3791760 GCA_019455555.1 Galemys pyrenaicus
GGCACAGCAGGAGAGGTCTGCTGTGCCATGTGGGTCCCCTCCCTGGCCGGCAGCAGGGATCGAACTTGTGCTGCAGTGGCTGCGGTTTCCTTCATAGTGCGTTGCTTAACCTACTGCGCCACCAGGGAGGCCCTGGTCTATGATTTTACTGTGCTTCTTGTCAGATTTCAGTGTTAAGGTAATGTAGGCTTCCTCAACACTTGATCTTAGCCAAAAGGCCGAGAAGCGATGTATGTAGGCTTCCTCAAATGTGTTAGGAAACATTCATCCTGCTTATAGTTTTAGAAATAATTTGAGCAGGTTGGGCATAAATTTTTTTCTTTAATGGTCTGATAGAATTAGTTTGAAAATTTGTTTGATTCTGGACTTTTTAAGGAAGATTTTTTTCTTGCTATTTCAGTTTCCATGCTTGGATCGGTTTATTTAACTTTTCCTAGTTTAGTCTCGGCAAACTATTTTGATGTAGAAATGATGTTAATTTCATCAAGATTATCAGATTTATTACTGTAAACTTATGATCCTTTGTATTTCTGTACATTCTTTTGTGTTGTTTATTAATGTTTTCTGCTGTCATCTTTGTTAGTTCACCTAAAGGTATTTATTATGTTTATCTTACCTGAAGGTGTTTGTTTATCTTCTCAAAGGACCAACTCTTAGAACCAGATCTTAGTTTCATTGATCTCTTCTGTAGTCTTCTTAATCTTTTATTTCTGCTCTTATTTTTATTCCTTCCAACTCTGGGTCTGATTTGTTCCCCCTTTTCAAGTTCTTTTAGGTGTAGTATTAAATTGTCATTTGGAATTTTTCCTGCTTTATGTAGACTTTTATTACAGTTATCTTCCCTCTGAAAACCACTTTTACTGCACCCAAAAAATTCTGATTATTTCCTTGTTTTCATTAGTTCCAGGTATTTTTTTTCCTCATTATATTTATTTAATTGTATTTGACAATACAATTAAATACGTCCCTAGGGAGTTCCCACCACCATTTCACCCGTGCACCATCACCTCAGACCCTTGTGCTCTTTATGCCTTCCTCCCCATCTTTGCCCTCCCCTCCCTTGCCCCCTCCCCCATGTTCCCTTTGGTCTATCTTTAACCTTTGATCTTGTTGAGTTTGTTTGTTTTGGTCACAATTGCCCATTTCCTTGAGCTTTCTCTTGTTTTTTTTTTTGTTTTGTTTTCTTTTTATTTTTTGTTGTAATTGTTGTTCTTTCACATTCCTCCTAAAACTGAAGACATCCGATATTTTTCTCTTGCTTTCTGACTTGTTTCACTGGGTATAATTCCTTCTAGCTCCATCCATGTTTCTATAAATGTCCCTGCCTTATCATTATTGATTGCTGACTAGTATTCCATTGTGTATATGTACCACATCTTCTTGATCTAGTCATCTACTTTTGGGCATTTGGGTTGTTTCCAATTATAAATAGACCTATAAATAGGTCTTACCAATTATAAATAGAGCTGCAATAAACATGGGGGTACAGGTACTCTTTTGAGTTGGTGTTTTAGTGTCCTTTGCGTCGATTCCTAGGAATGGGATTGCCGGATCATATGGTAGTGTTATAGGGCAGGGAGAGGAGCAGAACCCTCAAACCTGCCCTCTCTGAATGGGTTCTGCCATCTGCTGCATAAAGACAAACATATAAAACCTTTAATGGAAAGGAACTTTAATACAATTAGGGTACAATATAGAAAGGACAAAGAACATAGGGTAAGCATCCAAAGTTACCCATTTTCTTGAAGATAAAAGTCTAGCCAAATAGGATTGGCCCAAAGCAAAGCCCAAAAGCCTGCCACACTCAGTAGAGACCCATAGAAAAGGGTCAGAAAGTGTTAGACAAATCTGGGAGGAAAAGAGCAAAATTAAAATTAAGGTGAAAGTTGATATTGTTAACCTCCCCACGGGTCTCTCACCCACATCTGTTCCAACTGGTCCAAGACTAAAAAGCAAGCGCAGTTTCTTCACAGTTTTTCCGCTCCACGTGTTTCCTCCAGGTTTTCTTTTTGCTTTCCATTCTGCTTTATTTTTTTCCCTCCCTTTCTCTGTCATCCTCTCTACAGAATCTTTTTTCCCTGCTCAGCTCTACCCACTTAGGGCAGAACCGGGATTCTGGAACTTCCCCCTTTCCTAGGGACGACCCTGTTACAATAGTTCCATCCCTAGTAGACCGAAAGTTCCAGGTATTTTTTTGTTTTCTGTCTTAATTTTCTCTTTTATCCAATAGCTATTACGTAGCATATAGTTTATTCTCCATGTATTTACAGTTTTTTTTTAAATAGTTGATTTCTAGCTTTATGTCATTGTAGTCAGAAAGAGTATTTGCTATGATTTCAGTCTTTGTAGTCTATTAATAATTGGCTTATGTCTGTTCTTGAAAGTGTTCTATGTGTACTTCTTAAAATGTGTATGTACCATTTTAGGGTGTTGTATTCTATAGCTATCTGTTAAGTTTATTTGATCTAACTTCTCATTTAAGAATATTGTTTCCTCATTTATTCTGTCTTGTTGATCTATGCATAGTTATAAGTGCAATATTAGAATTCCCTAATATTATTGTATTGTCAATATCTCCCTTTAGTTTTTTTTTTTTTTTTAAAGATTTTATTTATGCATACAAGAGCTGGGATACAGACCAGATAGAGTTCAGGGAGGTGAGAGGATTCACCAGAGACAGAGCCAGGAACAGAACAGGCAGACTGACTAAAACACACTGCTGAGGGTAGCAGCGGGCGAGGCAGGAGAGGTCTGCTACGCCATGTGGGTCCCCTCCCTGGCCGGGGATCAAACTTGAGCAGCAGTGGCTGCGGTTTGCTTCATAGTGCGTTGCTTAACCCACTGCACCACCAGGGAGGCTTTAGTTTTTTTGGTAATTGTGTCATATATTCATGAGTCTTATTGTTGTATTAGGCCTTCAATCATAATGTAATGTCTGTCTCTATTTGTTACTACCTCTTTTTAATTGGAACTACTTGATTATAGGATTCCCTTCATAAGCCAGAAAGTGTAAGGGGTGATAGGATTCACCAGAGACAGAGTGGGGAGCAAAACAGGCAGATCTACTGAAATACATTGCTAAGGGGAGCAGTAGGCAAGGCAGGAGAGGTCTGCTGTGCCATGTGTGGGTTAGCTCCCTGGCCAGGGATGGAACGCTGGCCACAGCAGTGATAGCACTGAGACTTAACCCTAAGCCACCAGGGAGGCCCATGTGTTTGTCTCTAATGGGTGTCTTTTAAATAGCAGGTTAGAACTTGTTTTGCAGTCCATTCAGCTAATCTGTATTTTTTAACTAGTAAATTCAGGACACTGAAGATGATTATTGAGACATACACATTGGCCTTTTAATTTATCTTTGTCTTTTTAATTTTTGACATTTTTTATGTTTAGGACTAATTTCCATTGTTTTTATGTGTTACTTCTATTGCTTTTTGTTTGAAGGTCTGCTGAGGTTAGTATATGGTGAACTATTTGTGTGGCTCATTGGATGCTCTGACCCCGAATTTGTTCTGATGGGTTGCATTATTACTTTCCTCTTCCTCCATGTTGCGGATAATTTATATGACTGTACTTCTAAATTTTTTATTCTGTTCCTTTATAATAACTACCATTTAGTACTTATTGTGCAACTTGATAAATTATTTTGGCTTTTGTTTTTCATTGAAGTTCCTTGTCCTTCCTCTTGTCTTGAATTCCAGTCTTGCAAGATAAAGGATTCTAGGCTATTTATCTTTTTCTTTGTGTACTTTAAATATCTTCTGCCGAAATTTCCTTCTTGCATGTAGTGATTCCACTGAAAAGTGTACAGTCTGATTGTTACTGTCTTATGGGCTGTCCTTTATTCTCTTGATGTTTTCAGTAATGTCTTTATCATTGTTTCAACAATATGTCTTGAAGTGTGTCTTTGTTATTACTTTGTTTGAAACACTTGGGCTTCTTGAATCTGGACATTTGTTTAGTTTACTAGGTTGAGCTATTTCTTGGTAATTAGTTCTTAAATAGAGACACTGTTTATTATTGTTTTCGTTTTTCTCTTACCTTTCTTTTTAGATGATCTCAGAGAGCTCTTTCAATATTTTCTTTTTGTTGATCTATTTGTGTGTTCTTTGATGTTATTCTTTTTTTTTTTTTAAATTATTTATTTGCATACAAGCACTGGGGTACAGGCCAGAGGTGTGGGGGGAGGTGAGAGGATTCACCACAGAGAGCGGGGAGCAGAACAGGCAGATCAACTGAAGTACACTGCTGAGGGGAGCAGCGGGCACAGCAGGAGAGGTCTGCCGCGCCATGTGGGTCCCCCCCCTGGCCGGCGGCAGGGATCGAACTCATGCTGCAGTGGCTGCGGTTTGCTTCATAGTGCGTTGCTTAACCCACTGCGCCACCAGGGAGGCCCGATGTTATTCTTTTGAGCTCTCGGACTTGCTACATTGCTGTATTTGTCTTTTGTTGAGGCCTTTTATTTTTTTTTTTAAAGATTTATTTATTTATGCATACAAGCACTGGGGTACAGGCCAGAGGTGTGGGGGTTGAGAGGATTCACCAGAGACAGAGTGGGGAGCAGAACAGGCAGATCAACTGGAACACACTGCTGAGGGGAGCAGCTGGCGAGGCAGGAGAGGTCTGCTGCGCCATGTGGATCAGCTCCCCAGCCGGTGGCAGGGATCGAACTTGTGCTGCAGTGGCTGCAGTTTGCTTCATAGTGCATTGCTTAACCCACTGCGCCACCAGGGAGGGCCCTTGAGGCCTTTTATTGTATTTTTAAAAATTTTTAGGGTATTTTTTTAGATTTACTAGTTCTAACTATAACAGTCTCATTTTCTTGGTTTTTATTTTGCTCCTGCTTTGTATCATCCATTCTCTTATTTCAGTAAGCACTGTCAAAATGTTACCTTGAACTCTGAAAGCATATTCTGCTGTTAGATTGAGACTCTCTTTGGGTTCCTTTGTTCAGCATTTGTGATATATTTTTCTGTCTTTTCATTTTTAGTTTTTATTGATTGTGGTAGGGGTAGGCTTTATGACTGCTGCTTTGCACCTTTTCAGGTGGCCAGAGAACTGGTACTGGGAATGGGTAATTGGGTAGAAAGGATTAGCTCCTTGGGTACCGAAGTATCAACTCCCTTGAGTGTCAGGGATTCAAGCTTTCTGCTGTTCTGGTTATCAGTGTTGTGTGGTGGGGATCCATAGTGATCCCCTCCTCTAGGCCAGCTTGTTGGCCTAAATATCTCAAATAGTCTCCTGCCACCCCCATCGTACAGCATACAACAAACAGTCTCAGTTATGTTTGAGTACTAGATGTATAACTGTTCAGATTATGGTTAAGACAAGCCTACAAGCTGGGTCTATTCCCTCTTTGCTTTTCCAGTATAGAACCTTATCCTGGGCACTTGTTCCTGTTAAGATACAGGTCCTTAAACTCTGGTTAGTGTTGATGTTCGGTTGTTGTCCAGATTTTGCCAATGGGTATTGCAGGTGTTTAGAATATCACAGTTTCAGTCTGCAAATAATAATCTCTTTTATGAGGAGATGCAGGTGATCTGACCTGACTTCCAGCTGGTTTGATTTCTAGTTGTTCGTTGTTTGTTTGTTTTTTTTTAATTATTTATTTATGCATACGAGAGCTGACGTATAAGCCAGAAGTGCAAGGGGTGTATTTCTTCAGCCTTCATTTTAGAAGGATAGGTTAAATGGACATAGAATTCTTTGTTGACAGATTTAAAAAAACAAACTTACTTTTGACTATGCTATCCTTTTGTCTCAGTTGACAATTAACCAATAATTGTATTAGATACTCCTCTGTAATTATTTTTCTCTCTCAAGATTTTCTGTTTGTCTTTTAAGTGGTTTGATTGTAAATTGTTTCTTTGTGTTTATTCTTCTTGCTTGCTTTATTGATTGGATAGTTTCATGTATTCATAAAATTTGGGAAGTTTATCATTTTTGTATTCTCTCTGTATTGATTTCTTCATGCTTAAAGATACTTTGCTATAAGTTTTTTTTTAAGATTTATTTATTTATGCATACAAGCATTGGGGTACAGGCCAGAGGTGCGGGGAGGTGAGAGAATCCACCAGACAGAGCAGGGAGCAGAACAGGCAGATGGACTGAAATCCACTGCTGAGGGGAGCAGTGGGCCAGGCAGGAGAGGTCTGCCTGCGCCATGTGGGTCACCTCCCCAGCCGGCGGCAGGGATCGAACTCGTGCTGCAGTGGCTGTGGCTCGCTTCACAGTGCGTTGCTTAACCCACTTCGCCACCAGGGAGGGCCTTGCTATAAGTTTTTGAACAGATTTACAGTAGTTTTGAACCTTTGTATTGAAATAGTTGCTTCAAGGACTGGGCATTACAGCCAAAATCTGGAAACAGAGATATTCAACTGTTCTTTCCCCTGAGTATATATCACATACTGCCTTTTTATTTATCTTGTACGTGTTCAGTGGAACACTGTTGAGCCGCTTTGGTTTCTGACCTCTACCCCTGGAGGGTTGTTGTGGGGCTGTTTGTTCAGTAACTTACTACGAGGGCTAAATCTATGGAATCTGTTTTTGTCTCTTCAGTTTAATTTTTTGATATATTGTTTGTATTTATAGCCTTGGCTTTCCCAAGTGGGCTTTGTTTCTTTTATTTTTTTTAATGGAGGTTACATTAGTTTATAACATTGTGTGAGTTTCAGGGGTGTGTTTCTTTGTAAAATGGTGGACATCCAGAGATTCTCTCAAGCACCTGAAACTGGTAAAGCTTCTCTCTCCTAATGATGAATCAGTGTGTATAGGAGAACATGTTCCAAGTTTAGGCTATTTTCAGGTCCACCCTGGCTTTTTCCTCCTGCTGCACCCTCTCTTGTTTCCTGTGCACATATTTATATCCTTAGCTACTAATGTTTTGCCTCTCCATTGTTGAGATCCTCACTTCCTACTACAGTGCCTCTGGCATGGGCGTCACCCACTGCTGCAAAATGACTGTCAGAACTTTGATGGCATAGCTGTGTGGGTGGGAGAGGTGAAAGCAGTCCCAAACAAGAACACTACAACTCCCACTCTTCTTACTTTCAACTCAGCATTAATGGTTCTCAGGCTACCAGAACTCTGAAGTAATTGCTTTTGCAGATTTTATCCAGCTTTTTGAGAAGAGAATGTTCTGACTTCCCCACTCAGACTTAACTAGATGTTTTACCCCTATTTTAATTTTAGTCACCCTATTTTATTTTTTTTTAAAGATTTATTTATTTATGCATACAAGCACTGGGGTACAGGCCAGAGGTGTGGGGGGGAGTGAGAGGATTCACCACAGAGAGCGGGAGCAGAACAGGCAGATCAACGGAAGTACACTGCTGAGGGGAGCAGCGGGCACAGCAGGAGAGGTCTGCCACACCATGTGGGTCCCCTCCCTGGCCGGCAGCAGGGATCGAACTCGTGCTGCAGTGGCTGCGGTTTGCTTCATAGTGCGTTGCTTAACCCACTGCGCCACCAGGGAGGCCCCTTAGTCACCCTATTTTAATTCTAGGCATAGTAGTATCATTTAGGATAAATATGTATCCTAATTTATAATTTTTTGCCCAAAGTGTTTGTGTTTCATCACCTATTCATTATTCAAGTGACCTATAAAATCATTTTGCATGCTCCAAGGAAACTCCCACTTCTTGATTGAAATTACTGAACACATCTGTAAAAAAAAAATTAGATTGTTTTGTTTTATAGCAGTTCCATTACACTTACGGAAAATATTCCACTGGCATTTTATTTTATTTTTTAAAAGATTTATTTATTTATGCATACAAGAACTGGGGTAAAGGCCAGAGTTGTGGGAGGTGAGAGGATTCACCAGAGACAGCATGGGGAGCAGAACAGGCACATTTATTGAAATACACTGCTGAGGGGAGCAGCGGGTGGGTGAGGCAGGAGAGGTCTTCCTTGCCATGTGGGTCACCTCCCCAGCCGGCAGCAGGGATTGAATTCATGCTGCAGTGACTGTGGTCTGCTTCATGGTGCATTGCTTAACCCATTGTGCCACCAGGGAGGCCCGTCCATTGGCATTTTAGATGATTCATAAAGGAGTATGAGGCTAGTTTACTATTAGGAGATGCATTCATGTGTATTTGATCAGTATGTCTCGTAACATCCAGATATCATCTGCTCAATAAATGCTGAAAATCCCCTTTCATGAAATAGAAGCTCATGTCTATTTATTTATTTATTTTTAAAGATTTCTTTATTTATGCATACAAGCACTAGGTTATAGGCTAGCGGTGCGGGGGCAGAGGGGGTGCAAGAGGATTCACAGGGACAGAGTGGGGAACAGAACAGGTAGATTGACTGAAACACACTGCTGAGGGGAGCAGCTGGTGCGACAGGAGAGGTCTACTGCACCGTGTGTGTCCCCTTCCTGGCTGGCAGCAGGGGTCGACTGCGTCCTGCAGTGGCTGCGGTTTGCTTCATAGTGCTGCGCCTTAACCCACTGCTCCACCAGGGAGGCCCCTATCTGACATATTTTAAATGACTCAGCCATGTTATTAAAACTGGCATGTTGATTACTTTTAGTAAACTAAAAGTAATATTGAAAGTGAATCATAAGGGCCTCCCTGGTGGTGCAGCAGGTTGGGTGCTGCACTGTGAAGCATCCTGTGGCACAGCAGCGTGAGTTTGATCCCCAGCCTGGGAGGAGGTCCACATGGCACAGCAGAAGACCTTCTGTTTTGCCCCCTGCTATCCCTCAGCAGTGTATGTCAGTTGATCTGCCTGTTCTGCTCCCTGCTCTGTCTCTGGTGAATCCTCTCACCTTCTGCAATTCTGGCCTGTGCCCAGCTCTTGTATGCATAAATAAATCTTAAAAAAAAAATGAATCATAAGATATGTATTAACTAGGAAATGTACAAGAATCCACTTTAAAATTATTTGAGTAGGACCTCCCTGGTGTCGCAGTGGGTTAAGCAATGCACTATGAAGCAAACCACAGCCACTGCAGCACGAGTTCGATCATTGCCTCTGGCCAGGGAGGGGACCCACAGGGCGAGGCAGACCTCTCCTGCTGTGCCCGCTGCTCCCCTCAGCAGTGTACTTCTGTTGATCTGCCTGTTCTGCTCCCTGCTCTCTGTGGTGAATCCTTTCACCCCCCCCCCCACACCTCTGGCCTGTACCCCAGTGCTTGTATGCATAAATAAATAAATCTTTAAAAAAAATAAAATTATTTGAGTAGATCAGGCAGGAATAAATGTGTAAATAGGGAATGGACAAAATAATAATCTATTAATATCAAAAGAGTACCCTGAGAAAGCCTTATAAAAAAGTGTCTGTTAGGAAAATGGAAAGTAATATGCTGAATAATGAAAAGACACACAAAAGAGGTGACACAAAAGAGGGATCGGAAGAAGGTGTGAGGGTTGCAAAACATCACTTGTACCCAAAAGTGTCTTCTATGTTTGGGAGCCTTATACCCATCCTTGTGGGTGACCTGAAGTGACACAGCCTTATCTCTTTGATAGGAGGAGGAGGAAGAGCAGCCACAGCCTACGCAACCTCCTGCCCTACCCGTGGAGGAGAAGAAGAAGATTCCAGATCCAGACAGTGATGACGTTTCTGAGGTGGATGCTCGGCACATCATTGAGTAAGGCATTTTCTACATACCCTTGACCAGCTTCTTGCAGGTGACACTGGCGGTCAGCATTCAGCTGACACTTGTGTGGGACTCCCAACACGCAATGATTTACTGCAAATTTCCTTGTCTTAGTAGGGACTTAATAATATTTATCCTTTCACATGGTGCATCTTATGCTTGAGGGATAGTTATGTGTGTAACACAAGGACCACTCTCTCTTACTCTCCAGCCCTCGGCCCCCATTCTCTCCCTGGAGGAATTGTCTAGCATGGTGTCTCCTCCAGCGATGTACATCAACAAGCAAATTTCTATTTCTTTTTCTTTTTGTTTTTTCACAAATTTTGGGCACCCTGTTATATGCCTGACTTTTTTCATTAAACACTCTTGGACTCTGAGAGGCAATCCAATGTCTGTACACAGAGGGACATCCCTCTCCTATAGCTGACAGTGTGGTGCTCCTCGGATTCTCATTTATGTCTTCTATATCTGTTAGCGAACATACCAGTTATTTCTCATCTTTTCTTCTTGTAAGCACAATTACAATTGACACAATAATTTCATCATTGCTGATGGATCCTCTTACATTGGGAATTAAGTTTATATAAGCTATAGCTGTGAGGGATCCACTGGAACAAATAACTTATCCTTTGAAATCAGAAGAAATAAAGGGGGGAAAAATATCCTAAGGGAGGAAAAAGATTTGCATGAAATGGAAAGCATGACACAGCCTTAAACAGTATTACAGGTATTGGTTGACATCTATCTGTTGCATTGATAGAATGTAAAAAGTTTAGCCAAAAACTAATTGGATCACAGGATAGCCCAAGTATAAATGATACTGGTTTTGTGTGAGACCATTCAGTGTATCTTTTCCCCTCAGGCTCAGGACCTGGGAGTACAGTCTACATTTTCTGAATGTTTGCTTTTTTGCCTTGCCTGTGCTCAAACTGTGTGCCTGCATTTGCGATAGTTTTGCAGCTCAGGTCATTGTACACTGGGTTGCTCCATAGAAACTTGTGTCAGAAGCACATTATCACCAACAGGAGTGTATATCCTCACATAGCACTTGCATTTTGCTCCCAGGAATGCCAAGCAAGATGTCGATGACGAGTATGGTGTGTCCCAGGCCCTCGCTCGTGGCTTGCAGTCCTATTACGCTGTGGCCCACGCTGTTACCGAGAGAGTGGATAAACAGTCAGCACTTATGGTCAACGGCGTCCTTAAACAGTATCAGGTGAGGCGGGGAAGCCAGATGATTTTACAAAGTGCCAGAAGAGGCACAGTGGAGCCAGGTGTCCTCAGACAATACCAGCTGAGGTAGGCCCACTTGGCAGTCTCTCTGGTTATGGGTGGTTGTGAAGTCAAGAGACTCAACTTCACATTCCACTCTTTATCTTTGGGTAACTTGCTCTGTCCCTCTGAGTCTCAGTTTCCCCACCTGTACAGCAAAGGTATGATCCGTTAAGTTAGCCACCAGGAGGAAATGAAGTATCTGATGGTCAGGCTCCTGAATCCCCCAAACAACCCTGAAGTAGACACTCTTATCCTCTGCATTTTATCAGTTGATGAACAGAGAGGTGCTGTGATACTTTAAATTACTTAGCTCAGGAGTGATGGAGCCAAGACCTGCCCCAGGTATGGGCACACTTGTGCTCAGTACACATTACCTGGAGGTACCACGTTAGAGAAGAATGAGAATATAGATGTCTGGGGACAGCGATTCCTCAGTGAGAGTGAAGTGACCACACCTCTAAAACTCTATGCAGGCCTGACTTGGAATAGCCATGAAACTGAGCCGCTATGCAAGTAGAAGTTTCTTCACTGGTGTAACTCTAACCAAAAAGCGCTTCCTAATTATCTTTTTGATTGTGACCCCCAGCCCCCAACTTTCTGAGAGTAGTATCAAAAATTCCGTGCTGATCCCACATTCTAGATTGACAGATCTAATGACCAGAGGCCATTGTAATCAAAGGAATCAGAACTTGGCCAAGAACTTATTTTCTTTTTTTTAAGATTTATTTATTTATGCATACAAGAACTGGAGTACAGGCCAGAGGTATGGGGGTGAGAGGATTCACCAGAGACAGAGAGGGGAACAGAACAGCAGAACAACTGAAACACACTGCAAAGAAGAGCAGTGGGCATAGCAGGAGAGGTCTGCCATGCCATGTGGGTCACTCCCCCTGGCCGGCAGCAGGGATTGAACTCGTGCTGCAGTGGCTGTGGTTTGCTTCCTAGTGTGCTGCTTAACCCACTGCGCCACCAGGGAGGCCCCCAAGAACTTATTTTCTTAATCAGTTGTGAGACTTTTAGAAAGCTTGTGGGCTTTGTTTGGAAAATGCTTGGTTAACTTTGAAATGGCATTTAGGTAGCTATTGGTCATTAAGTGGATTCCTCATCAGGTTCGTTCACTAAAGCACTTAGGCCCTTCTGAATTGAGTGTCCCCCGAAGTCAAGCAGTGTTGTCCTGGTATTGTTTGGTGTTAGCAGTTTAAAACTAGACTGTTTAGGGCCTCCCTGGTGGCGCAGTGGGTTAAGCAATGCACTATGAAGCAAACCGCAGCCACTGTAGCACAAGTTTGATCCCTGCTGCCGGCCAGGGCTGGGACCCACATGGCATAGCAGACCTCTCCTGCTGTGCCCGCTGCTCCCCTCAGCAGTGTACTTCCTTTGATCTGCCTGTTCTGTTCCCCACTCTCTATGGTGAATCCTCTCACCCACCCCCCCCACACACACACACACCTCTGGCCTGTAATCCCAGTGCTTGTGTGCATAAATAAATAAATCTTTAAAAAAAAATAAATAAAACTAGACTGTTTAAATGTGCACCTGAAAAAGAAAACTTATATACATTTATTATTAGTGTAGCCACTCTGTGATTTTGCAAAATTGATTCCTGAATATAAGACTAAATGAAAAAAGGAATGGGTGATTATTCAGAGCAAAATACGAACTAAAGATGGCTGTGGGTGGTTCAAGGTGAGGGGAGAACTTGGTTTTAGTTTTACTAGAGTGCATGTATGCTCTCAAATCCCAGTTGGGCTTCAGTCTTGTCCTCTTGCTTTTTTCCCTCAGATCAAAGGCTTGGAGTGGCTGGTGTCCCTGTATAACAACAATCTGAACGGCATTCTGGCCGACGAGATGGGTCTGGGCAAGACCATCCAGACCATTGCACTTATCACGTACCTCATGGAGCACAAGCGGATCAACGGGCCCTTCCTTATCATAGTACCTCTCTCGTAAGCACCCTGCTTTCCCTTTGACACCCAGGTTTTAGTCTGCTTAGACTGCCATAGACTGGGTAGCTTAAACAAGAGGAATTCTTTTCCTGGACGCCACAGATTGAAGTCAAGTTTTCAGCAGGGTTGTTTTCTCCTCAGACCTCTCCTTGCCTTGCAGGCAACTTTCTTCTCCCTGTGTCTTCAAGTCATCTTTCCTTTGTACCTTCGTTTCCATATGTCCTCTTATGAGGACATTAGTTATATTGAATTAGGGCCCACCCTCGTGATCTCATTTTAAAACTTCATTACCTCTCTAAAGAGGTACCTCGGTACAGTTTCTGTACAGTTGCGTAGGAGGTATTGGGAGTGAGGACTTCAAACTGTGAGTCTGGGAGCGTGCACCTCAGCCTATGACAAGCTGCCTTTGTTTTCAGGGGCCGGCTGAGTCTGGTGGGCAGTGTTGTTCCAACCCCTTGTCTCTACTGGGACAAGTCTCTAAGGATATCTGTGGTGTCCTAAAACCCCGCAAGGAGCACATTCCACACAAAGAGTCACAGGAGCCCATTAGCAGAGGGAAGTGGAACCATTTGAACAAGCACTGTTTGCTCCCAGATAGGCCATTGGAGCCCTCTTGGTTACACCACAGCCTGACCCAGGCAACACCGATACTCTGGCCTGGTGGGGTCTAGGTCCCCAAGAAGTGGAAGCTTTCTCACTGGCTCCTTGTTCCCCGCAGGCATTCCTTGGGGGCTGTCCTGCCACAACCTGCTCTGGGCATCCTCTGCAGGGGCCACAAAATGGTTAGCTTGCCCTAGACTTTCTCTAGAAATTCCAGGATTGTCTGTCCTTGACTTAGCTTAGGTCAGGGCCTGGGAGGGGGCCTGGCCTTGCAGGGGAAGGCCTCTTACCTTCCTGGTGCTTATTGGGGACCACTTTACCTTCAAGTCACTGAATGTTGGGGAAAATGGAAAACTGAGTGCTCATGCCCAGATACCATGGGAAAAGCCCTCCTGCCTCGGACTCCAGAGGTCACAGACCCATGGCTGGCAGTCCCAGAACCCTCCCAGAATACATCTGAGAGAAGTTGATTTCTTCCTCTGTCTCCCCTTGTCTTCCTTGTGGTGCTATAAAATAGACTGCTTCGGCAGGACCATGTCTATACTGAGAAATGTTAACATGAGACCCTACCCCCTCCTGTGTGGTCAGATCCAGTCTCTTGGCTTCCTGCTCAACCCCCAGCCTCCAGTGGCTGGACTTCCCTACTCTCTTTTAGATGCTGAGATGTGACTTAATTTCCACCTGATAGCTCTCTTCTGTCTGCTGTTCTGTATCCTGGATATTTCATTTTGAAACAATATCAGCCCTCTAAACAATTGCAAGATAGTACAGAGAATCTCTATATACCTTTCACTCAGCTTCCCAAATCTTTTATAACCCCAGGATAGGACAGCAACAATCATTTATGCTAATTTAGAGACCTTACTCTAGTGCTGTCGATTGCCCTACCAGTGGCCTTTTTCTGACCCAGGATCCCACATTGCCTTGCCTTGTCATGTCTCTGTGACATGTCTGTGACAATTCTGTGGTCCGTTTCCATTCTTCCTGATCTTGACATTTGAATCCGGCACTTGGATTGGGTTTGTGTGATGTGTCCTGGTCCTGAAAGTCTGTTGAGAATCCCCCAGGAGGGATCCTGTGTCTTTCATGGGGCCACATGTCAGGACACACAAGATACCAGGTCTCTACCTGGGTGTGAGTAACTGGTTTCACAGTGTGCTGGCGAATTTCTCCACCTAGACCTAATAGTTTTCCTTGATGATGTGTAAATCTCTTGTGGGAAGGCATTTAGAAACCATGTCCACATTTCACTTCTCATATGCTCTCTCCATTTAATTTCAGCAACCATCAGAGGATTCTCACTTGATATAATGATAACTGTGAGAGATACTACACTGTGGACTTGGATCTTCCACCATTCCTCCCATGTGTATTAGAATTTCCCTGTAAAGAAAAACCGTCTCTTCTCCCTCATTTACTTATTTATTTTAATTCTTTATATTCTATCGGAACGGACTCCCATCATTAGAACACAGAATGGACACAGTGCTTATTGTGTTGCTTAAATTTTCCTAGATTTGACCTGGGGACATCATTCAAGTTGCTTCCTGCGTCCTTCAGCATGTCCTTGCCATCATATTGTGGCGATAGTTTACTTTAGAATAGTGTCAAGGTAATAGAACAGTTGTAAAGACACTTAGCCCCCAAGTTATCCCTGTTGTTGATACACCTTAAGGTGACCACGTGACATTTGTCACAAGTCAGGAACAGCAGTTGCACCTGACCTAAATCCCAGACTGTTGGCTTTCACTAGTTTTCCCCTAAGGTCCAGTTTCTGTTCTAGAGACTAGAAGACTGTTGTGTGTAGGCTTCACATCCCCTTAGCTCTCTCTGATCTGTGACTGTTCCCAGTCTTTTCATATTTTTGATGTCTAAAATTTTAAGGATTGATGTGGTGTTTTTTGTAGGATGTCCCTCAAACTGGGTCTGTCTGGTGATTTTCTTACACTTAGTTTGATTATGGATTTGGGGGTGAAGATCACAGAGGCAAAGTGCCCCTGTTACCACAACATATCAAGGGCAGTTACTGTCAACATGACTTTGCACGGCTGATGTTGACCATAATCACCTGAGCTCGTGTTTGTCATGTGTCTCTCCTGTGAAGTAAATTTCTCCCTGTTTCTATAGTGTATTCTGGCGGTGGGGGGCAGAAACCACATGAGGGGCAGGCTTAGTTCATTTCTTCCTCTTGGAGGGAGAAATAGCTTTAGAGTCGAATTTACTCCAAATAAATTACCTACTGTTTTCTGAATGGCAGATTTATCGCTTCTGTCCCATTTATTCCATTATTCATAGCAATATGGACTCATGGATATTTATTTTAATACTGTAGGCTATACAACAGCCTATAGTAATAGTTTATTTTCTTGCTCAAATCATTCCAGTTTTGACCAGTGGGAGCTGTCAGTTACTTTAGCCCTTTGGCGTGTCCCTATCACTGTAGGGTTTTTGAGCGTATTTTCCTCTTGGATTATGAAAGGTACTCCGGGCTCAGCTTACGTATTTGCTGGACAAGGCCCAGAGTCAACTTTTCTCCAAGAAGTTCTGGTTTCTGTTCCTTGAGAGTAGTGTTAGAAACCAAGCCCTGGGCACCAAGTGTGCTTGCTACTTGCTTCTTGAAGGACAGTACTTCAGGCCCTCTCGGCGACAACAGCAGGAAATCCAACTCTCCTCACACACACATCCCTAACTGTATTTCTCTCTGGTCATATGCATCTCATGGTCATACTGGGGCCGTCAGGACTCGTTCTGTCACCTCCTCCTTGCTTACATGTTACTCCAGTGCACACACAATGTTTGAGAACAGTTAACCAGTACCCTGTGAAAAACAGTTTTACCAACTAGCATACATGATTGAGATCCAGTTCCTCTTGTTCTTAGGCTCATAGTTTCCCATCAAAACATTACTTTCTAAGGTTAACTTGTTTCCTTTCCCTCGTTATGTGCAGTTAGACTGTCACATGCGTTCATCTTCATCCTTTTTACACCCATGTAACAACTCAGTCTGTCGAATGCTGTTTGTACCCTGGGACTTTGAGCATGCAGCTCTCCCGTATACCCACTGGATATGCTGCTCTCTGCCATGAGTTTGCTTGTTCTGCCTCCTTGACCTATGTCTTCCCACCTGTCTCTTCAGTCCCCTCCTGACTTCCTGACTCTTCTCCCCTCCTATTACCAGTGTTCCCTGCACCTCAGCCTGAGCCCTGAGCTTCTCTTGGTGCCCTGACTGTCCCCCATTGCTCCATGGTATAGAATCCATATGTTAGTGAGATCCTTAATAAGGGGATGCCCAGAGCTAGACCATCTGGGGCAGGCAGGCCAATGTCTCCAGAAGCCTGGACCCAGGCTCCTGCTGTTTTCTACTCTGTCATCCTTATTGTGCGACTCCTGCCATCAGGCTTCTTACTTCACAATTGCAAGATGGCTGCATGCCTCTACCATCTCATCTGGGCTTCCATGATGACAGACAGGACAGAGCTTCTAAGTCTCTTCCCTCCTAAAACCCGCTTCAAGAGCTTTCCCCAACTTTCATCCTGGTGATGTGAGCCTCTCTCTCATTGACTCAGATAGTATATGTCCTGAATGGCCCTAGCTGTCAAGGAGTCTGGTAGCTGTGAATTTAAGGTGGAAGCAGCATCACCTCCAATGGACCTTCTTTGAAAGAAAGCTGGGTGAACCACAAGCAGTCTCTACCACCCTACCTTTGAGTCTTATCTTTATAATCCTCCCTGTCTAGATTTTTTAAATGGGTTCCCTTTGCCTGCTCCTCCCCACCCCCGAAAACTGAGTGTACACCAGACTTTCTCCCAGAACCTTCATGAACTTGTTTTTATTACTGCTTTCTCCTGCTCCTGAAGTTCCATCTCATAGTCCCGAGTGACTTGTCCCTTCTCACCTATTGTCACATCCTGTCCTTCCTCCTAACCTCGCTCATGCCGCAGAAGAGCAGCCATGGGTTCTCACCCACACTGCGCCAGTTCTTTGCCTGATTTGGTCTCTCCTGCTCACCATCTGTATTCTGTCCTTAATGGGCAGCGACCTTCAATGGCTGCCATCTTCATTTGAGATGGCATTAAGAACCTGTGTTGTCTCCTGTATTTCCAGGTCTTCATAGGTAGCTCTAGCTCAGTTTTGAACCTGGAACCAGGCAGTGAGTCAGCATTGTTCTTTGAGCAGCTCCACAGCATATGACATGTTCTCAAAAGGGCCTGCTGTTGCACAGTGGGGAAAGCTCCTGACCTTCCCTGCTTGTCTGGCTTTAGCCTAAGCAGGCAGATCCAGGTTTTTCCATCTAGCAAGCATTACCCAGCACCACACCTTTGTGTGTTCCTCCCTGTTCCTCCCACCCAGGACAACCTTCACGTCCTTCCCTCCACCAGCTACTATTGCAGATAGTCATTTTCTCTGAGGGTCATTGCTACCGTGTTCTCACTTCCCATTAGTTGTTGTTGGTGAACTGTTGATGTCAGAACTGTAATCTGCCTGTCTCTTCCTTGTTTCTGTCAGAACACTGTCAAACTGGGCATACGAATTTGACAAGTGGGCCCCCTCGGTGGTGAAGGTGTCCTACAAGGTATGTCACAGCCTGAGGAGGTGAATGTGGGCATGGGCAGGCCAGATAGACGAAGACAGAAGTCACCGTGTGTTAATGATACAGTGCATACTCTTAGGTTATACACAGACTCATACTGTTACTGCAGAACTGGAACCAGTTATTTTGTAAGGCTAATAGTGAATTTTTCAGGTGAACTCAATTTGTGGAACATTGTGACATTAATGCATTACTGGCACATTCTGTCTGTTTTGCCTAGCCTTTGGTTAAAACCCATTCTTGTCCTATGCTGACTGAGTCTGTACTGTAGGCTGCTAGGAAACGGGACTTGTGACCCCTCTGCTAGCCTGCTTTGAGTGCCACAGATCAGTTCACCCTGTGAAGTGGGGCTAATTGTGCTTGTTGTCTTGTTATGGAAACCAAGGCAGAGAGGGCCTCACACAAATACTTACTGGCAAGGCCAGGTTGTGTCCCTGGTTTCTGGACTCCAGGTCTGGACTCTTGACCCTGTGATTTTAGCACTTGGCCCCATGATAAGAATAAGGGGGTCCTAACAGTCAGAATAGCAAAATGTGGGGAGTACTTGTTACATTTGAAGAGCTACAAGTTACTCTATTGGCAAGAACTTATGCAAGAGGTCTAGTGACAGTCTGTCTGGAATATTAACTTTGAGAAAGTGCTGGGCCCTGGTTATGTGGACCAGGAGTTTGGAAGTGAGAGAAGCTGGAGCTATCACCAGGGAGATCATGGTGATCTGTATGATATGGGAGGTACTGAGGGAGATGGCCCTGGTTTCGCTGCATGGGCACCTGAGGTGAGAGCCAGAAAGGGGAGGGCAGCTGATCAGTCACCAGGACCTAGGGAGGTAGTAGTATAGCCAAAAAGCTTCGTGGAGGGCCCAGGCCACATGGGCCCCACATTTCTTTCTCCCTACATTTAGCACTCTGTGTATCCAGGTGGGAGGACAGGGCCAGCAGCTGTACCTGGAGCTTTTCTCTGGAAGGCTGAGTTGTACATGTTGCCTTTTCTGTCACAGGGCTCTCCAGCAGCCAGACGTGCTTTTGTCCCCCAACTCCGGAGCGGGAAGTTCAATGTCTTACTGACGACATATGAGTACATCATCAAAGACAAGCACATCCTTGCAAAGGTAGTGTGTCCTCATGTAAAACACACCAGGAAGCGCATGAGCCCTGTCTGATCCAGGATTGTTGTGTGTGTGTGTCATGTTATCTGTTTTCAGAGTCTCCTGCAAGTAATTTCTCAGTCCTTCTCATACATGTGTGTAAAAAGGCATTTGCGCTCTGTAGGAGAGGCCTGTGTCAAGAGTGACCTCAAGTTTTCCTCACTGACTGACAGGTTCACAGATTGGCCTGTGTCCAGACCTTGGGGCCATCTATGCAACATGAAGATTAGCACCTCTTTGGGCTTTTCAGCCCCTTCCCTGCAGAGTCCTGGGAGACTAACCTTGTCGTCACTTGTCTCTAGTGGCCTTGGCCCTCCCTCTGTGCTGGCTGAGTCTCTCCCACCACAGCCCATGACTAATAGGCCCACAAAGCACCCTGAGGCCCACTATTCTGTGGGTCTTGGGCCATTGCTTTGGCATGGTCTGTGAACCACCATCACAGCCAAACAGAAATGTGAACTGGTATTCACCTTGGCCTCTCACCTGCAGACTCATACTATTATAACTGGCATCTCGCCTGTGTCCTTTGGACATGTAATCACCCATAGCCTCTGGGTAGACCCCCACCACCCAGAACTCACGCTTAACCTACCTGTGCTTGCTTCTGCCTTTAGTGGCACTGCCTGCTGATTGGAAAATATGCCATTACTGAACCCTGCTTCCCAGGAGCCCTCTAACCAGTGAGGGGTATTACTGGGGTTCTGCTCTGTGGCGTAGACCAGCTTAAACAGCAGATTTGAAAGCCAGAGTCCATCTCTACAAGTCGGTTTAGTCGCAGCAGCAGGTCACTGGCATGTCTCCCTTTCTTTGTGTCCGTTAACACCCAAAATCTGTAGCAGCGTGTTTTGTGGACAGGGTCCTCCTTGTAAATATGTCCACGTTCTCCGTCTCCATGTGCTTTTCTGCCTGGAGCCTCCTTGCCTAGTGGCCATGAGATGCTCCAGCAGCCAGGGGAGCCTACACCTATTCTCCACCGACCACCCGCCCTTGGACCCACAGATCCGTTGGAAGTACATGATCGTTGACGAAGGGCACCGCATGAAGAATCACCACTGCAAGCTGACTCAGGTCCTCAACACGCACTATGTGGCACCCCGCCGCCTGCTGCTGACAGGCACACCACTGCAGAACAAGCTCCCTGAGCTCTGGGCGTTGCTCAACTTCCTGCTGCCCACCATCTTCAAGAGCTGCAGTACCTTCGAGCAGTGGTTCAATGCGCCGTTTGCCATGACTGGAGAGAAGGTGCGTGTGTGAGCAGCCATGGAGGGAGGGTCAGGTGGGGCGAAGAGTGAAAGTGGTAGGCTGTCTGCAGAGGAGCTGTGGCCAAATTAATGATCCTAGCCTCGGCTGGCTCTCCTCAGTGGCGTGTGTGCTGAGGGTCCATCACATAGGCTTGGCTCACGCTGGATGCAAGGGCTCTAGTCCATGTCTTCTGCAGCAAGGCAGCTCTGGCACCCAGACTGGAGGAGCCATGAGAGTTTTCAGGAAAAGGGCAGAGATCCTAAGAGTGACCGATGAGAGATGCTCAGTTTCCCGCCCCTGTGTCTCAGGCACAGAGAAGGGACAGTGAGGAACATGGCTGAGGGGTCTGTGAGGGTCTGTGGGTCTCTTTAGGGAGTCCACACTTCATGTAAAGAATATAGGGAAGCTCACATGTTTCAGTCACGGGAGCCATGTGGTTGAATTCTGTATATTTTGTTTTTCAAAGGGCGCTGTAGCCAGCGTCTCACACCGTCTGTTTGACTGTAATAGTACTGTCAGTCTAACAACCAACTCTGGCACCTGTGCTGTCAGGGGCCAGGTCTTCATCACTTGATGAAGTCCCCAAACTGGCTGTCAGCATGAGCTTACAGTGCTCTCGGGGTTTAAAACTTGTTTGTGGACTGCCTGCATGTTCTGTTGAAAGAGATTACAAGCCTGGTGACTGACATGGGCACAGCTCTAGAGGTTAGCAGGACATAGCCCATAGCAGCTGGGCCCTTCCCACTTGTTCCCGATTGTAAGGTTTTCCTTGGACAGGTCTGGGACAGCTGGAGTCTCTCCTCTCTGCCACCAGTCGAGCAGAAACCCTTTTGAAAGAGAAAGAAGGCCTTTCCAAGAGTCTCCTAATAATGTTTTTAAGTTTCAGACTTCCAGGGCCCCATCCAAGAACTGGGGTGCAAATGCTTAGGTTCATGTACTCTTAAGTAGAGCAGAAGTCACCCAAGAGATTATCAGGGCACCCAAAAAAGAAAAGTTCAGGTGTTACTTTGTTTTCTCAAGTTTTTTCTTTTTTTTTTTTTTAAAGATTTATTTATTTATGCATACAAGAGCTGGGGTACAAGCCAGAGTCGCGGGAGGGGAGAGGAATCACCAGACAGAGTGGGGAGCAGAACAGGCAGATGGACTGAAACACACTGCTGAGAGGAGCAGNGGGCAAGGCAGGAGAGGTCTGCTATGCCATGTGGGTCCCCTCCCTGGCCGGCAGCAGGGATCGAACTCGTGCTGCAATGGCTGCGGTTTGCTTCACAGTGTGGTGCTTAACCCACTGCGCCACCAGGGAGGCCCCTCAAGTTTTTTCTTGACCTAGAGTCACAGGCACCTTAAAGCAGCATTTCTTTTACTCCATCTTCCCTGGACTGAGAGCAGATTTGAGACTCCCAGTACCAAAACTCTCCATGAGAGTTACCCAGTTTACAACAAACGGCTGGGAATGTTCCCCTCACTGTGCCATCTAGCTGTCATTTGAGCGTATTAGTGGGCGTGTAGACATACAACTTACATAACTTTTGAGAGGCAACACACCATGCTGCTTTGTTTATTTTTGTAAAATCAGAAAATTTACCATGAAACCTTCAGTTCATGTCCCAGGGATTCAATGGAAGGTTCCAGATGCTCATGTTTCTCCAAACGAAGGCGGTACCTCGCCAAGCCCCCATAGTGCATAAGACAGTCTGAAATGTACTGAGTGCAGGATGACTCCAAAAATGACCATGCCCAACTTTCCCTACTCAACCAAGTCACTGCCTCACTCCCTCTGGAGTTAATGTTTGCTTTGGGTGTCTGGTGGGGGTTCCAGGTGGATCTGAATGAGGAGGAAACCATCCTCATCATCCGTCGTCTCCACAAAGTGCTACGACCCTTCCTGCTCCGGAGGCTCAAGAAGGAGGTTGAGGCCCAGTTGCCCGAAAAGGTAATGTGGGTGTAGTGAGGGAGAAAGCCACAATGAAATGTTGATGAGGGGCTGGCTCCCTGGGGTGAGCCTAGTCTGTTGGCTCTCCCGTGGTCACTCGATCCACCAGTGAAGGGGAAGGCGGGGTTGGCGCACAGAATCCCACTTGCTTCGGGGACTGATGCCTGAGCACGTTCTGCCCAACCATGTCAGGGACTTGGAGGCCATGGGCTCAGGGTCGGGGCCCAACTCAGAATGGCTCTGGATTCTTGCCCAGGGACCTGGTCCCATGTTGGGCCCAGGGTACCCTCTCTTTTTCCCTGCTGTGGTCAGGGTGTCCCTCACCCTCCAGTTACACTTGCCCTTTCTTTCCTGCCCAACTGTGGCAGGGCCTTTGAAAGGTGGTCAAGTTGGCCTTTGTGCCCCACGACCGATTGATCTCTTTCATGCTCTCATTTCCCTTTCTCTGCTCTCTCCCCACCCCCTACCCGCTCTCTTCCCTTATCCCTCTTTCTCTCTCTGCCTTGGTACAGCTATCACAGCCCAGGTCACCCCTCAACCCCCTGACTTAGGGGGAGTGAGTTCCTCCTTGTCACTCGCATGTGCCCGATCAGAACATACTTTCTAGGGCTCAGTATGCTCACAGATTGATACACTGGCCTGGCTGCAGTTTACCTTCTGACCTCTTGGACTCGCCCTGACTAGCACCGTGTGCCCCTGCAGGTGGAGTACGTTATCAAGTGTGACATGTCTGCACTGCAGCGCGTGCTCTACCGACACATGCAGGCAAAGGGGGTGCTGTTGACTGACGGCTCGGAGAAGGACAAGAAGGTTGGTCCGGGGACCCACCAGCTGTGTGGGGCTTGAGGACAATGTAGCTAGTGGCTCTTCTGCCTCTTTCAGGTTTATAGTTGAGGTCAAGGACAGTGTGCGGGTGGTTCAGAGATGTCAGTAGCCATGGTAAGCTTGTGTAGAGAGGTCAGCGGAAGCAGGGACCTGTGTCTCATTTGTGGGTCATATTTGTCTGGTTTCCTCTTTGCTTATGAAATGCTGGTTCCCGCAGGTATCTCAGTAACAACAAGAGACCCAGCAATGAACTCAGCAGAATTAGAATGTTATAGTAAATTTTCCCAGCTGGGAATAAACCTCACCTTCACCTTGTTATCAAGTAAAGTTGGGGATTCCAGTGGAGAGGAGCGGGTACTATGTGGGTTGCTGCCTTCTGAGCCTGCTCTGAGGGTACCAGAGCATTCCCGCCCAGCTCCTCTCACCAGGACTGAAGTTGTGCACCCAGGGGTTGGACCAGCTGTCCCTGTGCTGCTCTGCTCCCCTTTTCTTCACTAGACGTGGTGTTTGGGGCCTGTCTAATCTGAGCTGTTGTAATAGCATATTTATTGGTTTACTTCTGACATTCAGCACTCACCTACTCATTCCTGTACGTCCTTCCTCCCCCTTTAGCCAGAAAATTTCAAAGTCACCGTGGCTCTTCTGGTTGTAGCCCCTGAGGGACTCCCCATAACACTATGCTTAGAGCAAAGCATCCTAATTCAGCTTCAGCTCTTTGCCAGTCTTACTTCTTTTTTGTCCCATCAGTCGCTATCCACTACCACCTCTTCAAGTGTGCCGGGTGCTCGCTGCTCCCTCTCGGGCTGTATTTAAGCTTCCGAGCCCCGTAGGTGCTGGTTCCTCACTCCTGATTTCCCTGCCATAAGTTATACTTCCCTCTGAAAACTTTTCACAGTCCTTCCACCACTTGCTCCATCCCACCTCAGCACAAGACCTGATTTGAGAACCTCTCTTCTGCCTCTCCAGGGCAAAGGTGGCACCAAGACCCTGATGAACACCATCATGCAACTGAGAAAGATCTGCAACCACCCATATATGTTTCAGCACATCGAGGTGAGGCCTGTCACCAGGAACAAAGGGCCTGGAAGCATGTGACCTTGGGGGCATCAGTTTCTGCATGAGGTGTCTCTCAGAGACACCTGTTTGTGCTGGGCCCCTTGGCAGAGCCAGGGTTTTAAATAGTAGTTTTCATCATATTAAATAGGTAATACCTGTATATTTATCTCTTGATTTTCGGTTTGCAAGTGCTTATTGTAAAGAGCCCAAATGGTGTAGAGAAATAGGCTCTAGAAATCAAAGCCCTCATTCAGCTAATTATCAGTGTGTTCAGAGACTGTTCTTTGGGATCATTTTCCTATTTAATGTGTTCTGCTACCTCAATTTGTGGGCACACTGGCTTTTCCCAGGCACGACTGGCCCCTGCCACCCCAGGTCGGAACACTGAGAGCATCCTCCCTCTTTATGAAGTCTCTGGGTTAAACTGTTCTGGGCTGGAGTCTACATCGAGAATCTGGTTCCTTGCTTCTAAAAAACGCATGTCTGTATTTTGGCATAAAGCTTCAGGGTCATTGCAAATGCCCTATGCTCCTGGGACTCCTTTTCAGCACTCAAGGACAGTTGTACTCTGTCCCTGTGAGCTCCTTTTGGTGGTTAAGAGTATTAATGCTGTGACATCTTTTCTTTGTTGGGAGAGCACCAGGGAAGGGGTGTCAGTGGGTTCAGTGTCTCTGTGGCCTGGAAACCACTGTGGACAATTGCTGAGCACTGGTGTGAAGGCTCAGAGGCATGGGGCTGGGTGCCGTTCCTGCCCCACACTGACCCATCTCTGGTTCCGTTGCAGGAGTCCTTTTCCGAACACTTGGGGTTCACCGGCGGCATCGTCCAAGGGTGAGAAGCTTCCCAGCTTACTGGGGTGGGCAGACAGTGCAAATAGAGGTGCTTCTCACTTATTTGGTTGGCTTTATTGTTATAATTATCCAGCTGTAAATACAGTTTATTCATAGGCGAAATTTTAGAAACTCTAGACAAACCCAAGGAGAAGAATAAAAATCCTCCACACTCTGAGAGTGAACCACTCAAAATCCTGATAGGCAAACCTGGCCTCCAAAGTCCTCCTTGCCTCCTGTGGGCTCTGTGACTCTTGACAACTTTCTTAACTCCTCTGACTGTTCGCCAGCTGGGAGATGCTCTGTATATGATGCATTGTCCCTCTTGTCATGGGTGTGTTTGCTCCAACATTGTTTATGTGTAGTTCAGACATCATTAAGCCCTGATGTTGGATGTGATTCAGCCTCTAGATTTTACCACTGCAAGCAGCCAACCTTTCTAAAGATAATCTGCTGCTAAAGCTATCATTTCTCTGTCCGTGAGCAGAAGTACCAAGTAAAGAGCAAAAATTTCTTTTGCTGTTTTTTTTTTTAAAGATTTATTTATTTATGCATACAGGAACTGGGGGGTTTAGGCGAGAGGTGTGGAGTGAGAGGATTCACCAGAGACTGGGTGGGGAGCAGAACAGATGGATCTACTGAAATAACTCTGCTGAGGGGAGGAGCTGGCAAGGCAGGAGAGGTCTGCACACCATGGGTTAACTCCCTGGCCAGGGATCGAATTCATGCTGTAGTGGCTGTGGACAGCTTGGTAGTGCTGTGTCTTTAAGCCCTGTGCCACCAGGGAGGGCCTTGCTGTTTGTTTTATACCAAGTTGCATAATGGGGTCCCACAGACCTGGGTTGGCATCCTGGTCCTGGCATATTACCACTGTGCCCCAGCCTTAGTTTCCACATCTACAAATTGTGGATTGTTGATGGAGTGAAGGAAACTGCAGTGACCCTCAGCCCTCTCCAGTTTGAGTTTCACCCCTGGGTGTTCTATAGCAGAAGGACAAGGTCCGACTTCCTAGGGTAGCCATTGTTCACCATCGTTGTCTCAGCTAAGTTAAACCAGCAGCATCTCTTTTATTCTTATGAGTATCCAGGTTGGACAGTAGGACGTGGTTGTCCTTGACCAGCGATGGCCTGCGTTTAATTGAAAAAATTTTCCTAACATGTTGGGTGGGATCATAGCATTTGCGTAGAAAGCCATGTCTGTGCCCCCGCGCGTAATGACCAGTCAACCTAGGTGGGCTCTGGTCAGCCTGGAGATGGGAGCTGAACTTCCTCCTCTGCCCGCCTGTAAGATGCGAGTATTAACACTGTACGTGTTCTTCCCCTGCCTCTGCTCTCCAGCCTAGACCTGTACCGAGCCTCAGGGAAATTTGAGCTTCTCGATAGAATACTTCCTAAACTACGTGCCACCAACCATAAAGTGCTGCTGTTCTGTCAGATGACCTCCCTCATGACGATCATGGAGGATTATTTTGCATATCGTGGCTTTAAATACCTCAGGCTTGATGGTGAGTATGAACAAGAGAGAGAACTTCTGTTAAAGGGCCTTGATATCCATTGCTGCTGAAGCTTCTGGCTGGTGTGCCATCCTTCCCAAATCATGGCGAGGCCCAGAGACTCTGTGGTTAGGTAGCAGCACACTGAATGACATAGGCTTGTGGGGCTGGAAAGGAAGGTCCTGGAAACATGAGTGGATCAGAGCCCACAGTCTGGGAGAGTAGCTGATCTGGATATGACACCTGAGGTCACACAAACACAAGCACTATAGTCTTTGTACTACTGTGCTGGGCTAGTGGTTAAAGGGACTCCAGTGGTCCCGTTTGGTTGGGAGTAACAGAAATTTGTATTCTGTGGGCATAAGGAGAAAAACCTTGATAGACTCACAGGCCTAAACCCCAGGATTAACTTGCTTCAGGCAAAGCTGTGTCCAGGTGTGCAGATAATGTTGGAGGGGAATTTCCTGAGCTTTTAACTCCACTGTCCTCTGTTTTGGCTTCATTCTGAGGAATACTTTTCTAGATTTTTCTTATGCCTGCTCATTATCCCCAACAGAAAAACCCCTCTTTTTCCCAAGGTGTCTAGGGACTGGCTTTTACTAATCTGCTGTAAACCACATGCCTATCTTACTATTGCCCGGGTGGCTGTGAGCTGCTGTCAGCTAGGCCTGCAGCTGGAGTCAGGCAGCAGGAGGGAGAGGCAGGGAAGCAGGTGCCTTTAGGGACGAGAGCAACAGTTCCCCAGTAACAGCATTCCGCTGAGACCCTGTACTTTTAGGAGAAATCCCATTCCCCCTTTTTCTCAGGCACAGAGGAGCTCCAGGGAGGAGGGGGCTGAGTGAGAATCCTGTCAGATCCTGACAGGACCAAGTGGTGCAACACTGACCAGCTGGGCCGGAAGGCTCAATGGAGAGTTCATTTTGTCAGACAGCTCAAGTGAGCAGAACTTGTGAGGACAATGAACTTGGGAGCTGATGGAGCGAACACAGCTAAGCTCCTTTCTTTCTTCCCGATACTGTTTCTCAAACCATTCATACAAACTGGTTGCCAGTGCATCTCCATGGCAGTACATCAAACCTTGTGCCCTATTTTGGTGTTCACTGTACAGCTCATAGACTGCGATTTCACAGAACTCTGACCTGTGACTGCTGTAAGGATCCACTAGTGGGAACTTGCCCTGTCCCCCCCAACCCCCCACTTGCCTGCCTTCAGCTGGATCTTGGAATTCTGTCTAGGGCACCCTTTCTAGGCACAAATCTGGTTTTGAGCCCCCTATACCCCTGCTTCCTTCAGGGGCTTCCTGTTGTAGTGTGTCGGTGCTGGTGTGGTCACACGTCACCTCATCCCTGCCTCTGCTCCGGCCTCTCCAGCTGCCTCTCAGGTCTTTTAGGGGCCAAGCCTTTGTGAGAGTCAGTCCTAGGAAGTGTCACCTTCCCAGTCCTCAGGGAAGAGCCCATATTCAGAAAGCTTCTTCTTGCCCGCCCTTACTTGTCCATTTGCCCTGTTTTTTTCCTTCTCCATGAGTCCTCTTGTAAAGATGGGCTTTTGTATGCTTGACCATGACCGTGTCCCCTAGTACCTTGCGTGGTCACTGCCATGGGAATAGAAAATCCAGTAAAAAATGGGTGAGGGGTGGAGGTTCAGTGACATGCTGTGAAATCGACGTGGTAAGAGTTAGTGGGAGAATGCCATCTTTGGAAAGTTTGTGTTTAGGACTTTTAAAACAATGGACACTGCTTTGAGTGAGGTAAATGGTCACCTGTGGCCTGAGTCACTTTGGTTTTGCCTGGTTTGTTAAATAAATTTTATTGTTGTTCTCTTAAAAAAAAAAAAAAAAGAGTTAGTGGGAAAGAAATGTCCTTCTACCTACATGGCTCCTTTCCTTTCCCAGGCCTCAGCACAGGCAGCTGTGGGCACATCTAGAGCTCAGGCTTCACCACAAGGCTTAGGCCAGTGGCAAGAAATATTTAATTTTTGTTGTATTACCAGAAACGATTCCTGATTTTTGCCAAAGGCACCTTTGAACTGGCAGGAACCTGAGGGGCCTAGTTTCCCTGCTGATACAGTGCTGAGGGTCATGTCCTGGGCTGTCCCATGTGAAAACCTGTGACTTTGATGACAGGAAATAAATCTCTGATAAGCTCCTGTACTTGCTTGTACATGGTTCTCTGTTAACCCAGAAAATCCATTGCAGTAGCTCCTGAGACCCCTTGGGCATTTGGGGTGGCGGTGTTCTTCCTAGTGTCTCCTGCTACCCATGGAATAGCTGGACAGGGCTCTTGGCAACAAAATTGCTGACAGGGCAGCCCCTATCTCCCAAGAGCCTCATTTTACATGGCGAGACATTGGCATTTTATTTCCTCCAAGCAGCGTGCATGTCATTCAGTAATGGCCCTGTAAATCTTGGTGCCTGCTAATTGTAGCCTGTGGCCATGTGTTAAGTGTGTCTGTGGCTTAGGTGGCCCTATAGGACACATGTGGGCACACTGTCCCAACTCTCCGAAGGTATTCCTCTTTCTCCACACCACCACTTTCTAATAACTGTTCTCTCTGCGCTGGGCAGGAACCACAAAGGCAGAAGACCGGGGCATGCTGCTGAAAACCTTCAATGAACCAGGTTCCGAGTACTTCATTTTCCTCCTCAGCACCCGGGCTGGGGGGCTCGGCCTGAACCTCCAGTCGGCCGACACTGTGATCATTTTCGACAGTGACTGGAACCCTCACCAGGTAAAGCAGCTGGCACCCTGTGGCGAGGGGGTTGAAACCTTGGGGAAATCCAGGGGTTTGAGTGCTTCTGGGAAGCTCCCTGGGGTCCTAGAGACGGGGACCTACAGCACCACAGTTCCTAGGGCCTTTGGTGAGAGCTCACAGAGGATTTATTGGCCTCTGTTTTTTAAAAGGAAAAAAAAATTTAATTCCTTTGGCATGAGGAAAAAATCCGGGCATTACATAAATATGTAAAGAATGTGGGACATGCCACGATCCTGTTGGCTGGTGGCTACCTCAATCTTTTAGCAATGAGAGAACTTCCAGGCTGCACTTGTGCATGTCACAGTAACTGGAGCACACTTCATATGCTGCTGCTCCTGTTTCTCACCTGCACACCTTACGTCAGATCTGCCGGTAGATACGGGGCTATGTTATTCTATGGTTATGATAGTTCTAGAGTATTAAATTTTTCCTTATGCTTCACAGCAAAAATTCTGTTCTTGTTTCATTAAGAAATGCAAATACCAATAACTCAGAGTAACATTGATTTAAAGAGTCTTTTTCCCCCTCACTCACTGGTCCTACTTTTCTTTGCGCACATGCCAGTGTTTGTACAGTATGTTCTATTTTTGACACACATACAGAATGTTCTAATATGTGTTTCTTCCTTTTAGTAGTTGGTGTGTTCCACCTCTGTGTGAACCCACTGGGGCTCTACACAGTCATTTAATTGGCTGCGAGTTGCCCCAGCATAAGGCAGCTTTCACTCAAACCCCAATTGACAGGCTGGGTTTTCTGTTTCTCAGCATGGCTACTGGCCTCTCAGAAGCCCTCTGCTACTTTCTTTTTTTTTTTTTTCTTTTTTAAATTTCTTTTTTTTTTTTTTTTTAAGATTTATTTATTTATGCATACAAGCACTGGGGTACAGGCCAGAGGTGTGGGGGGTGAGAGGATTCACCATAGAAAGCAGGGAGCAGAACAGGCAGATCAACGGAAGTACACTGCTGAGGGGAGCAGCGGGCACAGCAGGAGAGGTCTGCTGCACCATGTGGGTCCCCTCTCTGGCCGGCAGCAGGGATCGAACTCGTGCTGCAGTGACTGCGGTTTGCTTCATAGTGCGTTGCTTAACCCACTGCGCCACCAGGGAGGCCCCCTCTGCTACTTTCTCTGAGTTCTCTGAGAAGTGGGGTTGCATGGGCCGTAGGAGGGTCTCCTTCATATTCTGGTCCCACTTGTCCAAAGTGACTTCTGTAAACCCACCCTTGTTTTCTCTTCACTGGCAGGATATGAGCATACTCTTCCTCACAGTCTGGCGGCTCTGGTTACCAGTGTATAATTTTAGCCTGTCTGCTGGGTGAATGTCCTAAGTGATCCCTAGTGTTCCTTTCCACTGTCATCCTGGAGGGTTGTTCCTGACCAGATCTTGATGACTGGGCAGTTTCCCAAAAGGTGTGCCTCTCCCGTCAGGAGGCAGGCAGTGTGCAGAGGCTCCAGAGTAGCTTTGTGCTCTGCCACATAGGGAGGCTGCTCAGCTCCCTGCTGCAGGGCCAGGGTGTACGCAGGAAGCATGCAGACCTAGTTGGGGCTGAACTGTGGACACAGGCACTGCTGTTCCCCACCAGGTGTGGCCTGTGCCCTCCCCATTGCATGTAAATCTTGCATTCGCCCCCATTCAGCTCCTATGTCCAGACATAGCATTTTGTGGGAGCCCTGCTGGTGGTGTGTTGGGAGTGATGGCACAGATAGCACTGACAGGCACGCTGCCACTCACAGACAGAGCCCGCCACGCTTTAATAGCCTTCAGAGGGGCCTGCGTCAGCAGAGTTGGTCTTGAGGCTGAGAGGTTGGGTCTGCATTTCTCAGTGAGGAGGCAGCAGAGCTCACAACCCAGCCCTAGGGCCATCGCCACGGCGCTGCCATATTTGGCCCCGTCCTGTAAACGGTGCCTTGCCATGATGCGGGCACATGAAGCAGGGCCTTCCTGGTGTCAGCACAGTGATAAGAACTGCTTAGGAATATAACCCCCAGGGTTGTCCTCAGCTTGCAGTAAGGTAGAATCCCAGCAAAGTAGAAAATGATATTGCTGACGTAAATCAGGGTAAGATCTTTCTGACACAGGCTCAAGGTCATGTTCCTGAGCTGCCAGCCTGATGCAGCCGGTGGGGGCAGAATAGCCATGCAGAAGGATATACACGAAATTGGGAGGTTCCCTTCTTTCCTTTCTAGCATCAAAAGGTTGACTTTCCCTTCGCTGTCTAAAGAGCGCTCTTGAGACTGACGGGCATCTCTCCCACAGGACCTGCAAGCGCAGGACCGTGCCCACCGCATCGGGCAGCAGAACGAGGTGCGGGTGCTCCGCCTCTGCACAGTCAACAGTGTGGAGGAGAAGATTCTTGCTGCGGCCAAGTACAAGCTTAACGTTGACCAGAAGGTCATCCAGGCCGGCATGTTTGACCAGAAGTCCTCCAGCCACGAGAGGCGTGCCTTCCTGCAGGCCATCCTGGAGCACGAGGAGCAGGATGAGGTGAGCACAGCACCAGCCCCGACCCCCTCCCCAGCGTGAGTGGTGGACGCATGAGCGGCTTTCATTTTTGTTTTTTTACCTTTTTTGCACTTATTTTTTTTGCATCCCTTTGGAGTAAAGGGAGTGTGGGCTGAAAGGAACGAGGATGAGTACTTGCTTTTTCTTTGAAGTGGTTTTTTTTTTCTAAACTGCTGGTGAAAGACGCCGGATTGACAGCCCTGGAGACTGAAGTCCTCTATTTATCCACAGAGCAGACACTGCAGCACGGGCAGCGGCAGTGCCAGCTTCGCCCACACTGCCCCTCCGCCAGCGGGCGTCAACCCCGACTTGGAGGAGCCACCTCTAAAGGTGAGAGGGGTAGTTCAGTCTCCATGCCCATTCAATCCTCGGCTTCTCGGCTGAGACGGCCAGCAGGGCCCTGATCCCACGGAGCGTGTGTGTGCGTGTGCGTGTGTGCCTTTCGCTGCCGTGTGGGTCCCCATCCACCGCAGCCGGACTGGGACCGCCAGCTCATTTCCCATGGATCGCCGCCGCTCGCCTCCGAGCACGGCTGCCGCCCACCCTGGCCTCCCCACACTCAGACTAAACACGTGAAATCTTGTAGGAAGAAGACGAAGTGCCTGATGATGAGACCGTCAACCAGATGATTGCCCGGCATGAGGAGGAGTTCGACCTGTTCATGGTGAGCGCCACAAGCACAGGTGGAAGCTGCTTTTCCTTACCATACACCTTCAGGGTGCTGGATTCCCACCCACATAAAGCATGGGTGTTCTGAGGGGTTCATGTGTCCCCCTGACATCAAACAAAACAAAATTATGTCACTGATGGAGGCGTCCCTGTCAGGTAATAGAGCTGGGGGCAGTTCTCTAGAGAGCTTCATGAAGCCTCCTAACTCGCCATCTTTCTTTCTTCCCTGACCTCCAGAGTATTCTGTAGGGGTAATGGGACACCTACATATCTCCCCTCAGTGACCATTATTAGTCCCACCAAGTAATCGTTTGCTGAGTGTTACTGGACAGGACTCTTGAGTCTCCCTTTCAGAGGGAGTTAATAGGCCGGTCATTGGTGCAGATTCCACTCTCCAGCTCTGGTGGGAAACAGTTTTGGCTCTTGACTCAGAGCCAGGTTCTTTGCCCCAGCAGGCTTTGCACATCCTGCCAAGCCAAACCCTGGATCTGCCAGCCCATTTCACTTCCTCTTCTGAGACCTTCCCGTTGTTTCCAGTTCTGTCCAGCTCCTAAGCAGAGAGCCTCTAGCCAGGGTCTGACATAGGACCCATTTTGGCCACAGCAAAATGCAGAGCTGCTGGGTAGCTCCCACTGCAGCACTGGTCCTACAGGCAAAAACCTGCCCCTTGTCCATGTGTCATCTTGGAGCTCCCTGTGCTAATGCCTCTCTCCCTCTGTCCTTCCCACTTACCGGCACTCTCCAGCGCATGGACCTGGACCGCAGGCGTGAGGAGGCCCGCAATCCCAAGCGGAAGCCACGGTTGATGGAGGAGGATGAGCTTCCCTCATGGATCATTAAGGATGATGCTGAGGTGGAGCGGCTGACCTGTGAGGAGGAGGAAGAAAAGATGTTTGGCCGCGGCTCCCGCCACCGCAAGGAAGTGGACTACAGCGACTCACTGACTGAGAAGCAGTGGCTCAAGGTACATGCTGGAGAGGGCTGGCGAGGAGCAAGGCTTGAAAGAGGCTGAGTCTGGGAAGTCCTCGTGGTTAGTCTTCGTTGGTTTTCATTAATCACAGTGAGAACCCCCCCTTTTTTTTTTAAGATTTAATATTTATTTGCTTATGCGTATAAGAACTAGGGTGTGGGCCACAGTTGCAGGGGTGAGAGGATTCACCAGAGACAGAGTGGGGGGCAGAACAGGTGGATCTATTGAAATACACTGTTGAGGGGAGCAATAGGAGAGAAGAGGGGTCTGGTGCACCATGTGGTTTCGCTCCCTGGCTGGGGATCGAATTCAGGCTGCCATAACTATAGCATTGAGACTTAACCTAGTCCACCAGGGAGGCCCCACAGTGAGACTTCTAATGTGAGGTCAGGTGTGATCAGTTCCTCTTGACCATAGAAAGCGTGTTCTTGCTGTCCCCAAATAGCTTAAATCTCACTGAGGGGTGTAATTGGCCTTTCAGCTATATATAGTTCCACCTCTCTACGAGGTTAAGTTATAATATTACCCATCTCGGCTTGAAACTGGCCTTCTAAGTATCTGTCCACAGGACAAAAGACACAGTAACAGATTTGTGATTATCACATTGTCCTGAAAGGTGGTTGGGTGCACTGCCCAGGGTTCAGGCAGCCTGAAGTGGAGTTTGTTACCCCCAGAGCTGCACGCCATGCTGGCTTCTAGGAAGGAGGAGAGATAAGCCCTGACCTGAAGCTCACAGCTGTGGCTGCTCCTTGAGGAGCAAGGAGTGCTCTTGGACAGCAGTAGCTTCGGATGACTGAGTTGGAGCCATGAGTGGCCCTCTCACCTGCCCGCTGCAGAGGCCCACTGTGCTCGCACAGATGCCATGGCCAGCACTGAGCTCCTTGCTTTAGGGACTTGAGTACCTGGATGATGGTTAAATCCAACCCTGAGCTTATTATCCCTTAAGCAGCACTTCCCAGAAGGCATATGGCTTCTTTCAGCTGTTCCTTGCTGAGTGCTACACCACTTAAAAGTGATGCTTCCTGCCTTAGCCTCTGGTGAGGCCCCCTGAGGATCACTTGGATTAACTGTACCTCTGGAGCCCCACAGTCTGTGTGGCCCACCCCTTCCTAGAAGTTCAAAACACCCCAGATTGGCCAGCTTGCCCATTGAATTGTGTGTTGAAACAAGCTAGAGAAAAAGATGAAGCTTGGGCCTCCCTGGTGGTGCATGGGTTAAAGACCGCACTATCAAGCTGCTGTCAGCCACTGCAACATGAGTTCGAACCCTGGCCAGAAAGTTAACCTACATGACAAAACAGATTTCTCCTGTCTTGCCTACTGCTCCCCTCAGTAATGTATTTCAGTAGGTCCTCCTAATCTGCTCCCCATTCTGTCTCGGGTGAATCCTCTCACACCCCCTAACCTCTGGCCTACACCCCAGTGGTTGTATGCATAAATAAATCTTTAGAAAAAGAGGAGGGGCCTCCCTGGTGGCGCATTGGGTTAAGCAACAAAATATAAAGCAAACCACAGCCACCTCAGCTCGAATTCTATCCCTGCCGCTGGCCAGGGAGGGGACCCACATGGCACAGCAGGCTTCTCCTGCCTCGCCCGCTGCTCCTCTCGGCAGTATGTTTCAGTCAGTCTGCCTGTTCTGCTCCCAACTCTGTCTCTGGTGGATCCTCTCACCTCCCACGACTCTGACATGTACCCCAGCTCTTATATGCATAAATAAGTAAATCCTAAAAAAAAAAATGGGGTGGGAGCGTGCATCCCTGGGGGTGCAAGGGGTTAAGTCTCAGCACTATGGAGCTATCCACAGCCACTGTAGCAAGAATTCAATCCCCGGCCAGGGAGCGGACCCACATGGCACAGCAGACCTCTCCTATCTTGCCCACTGCTCCCCTTAGCAGTGTTTTTCAGTAAATCTACCTGTTCTGCACCCCACTCTGTCTCTGGTGAATCGTCTCACCCCCCACATCTCTGGCCTAGATCCCAGCTCTTGTATGCATAAATAAATAAATCTTAAAAAAGAAAGAAAGAAAGAAACAGCTGAAGTTTGGAGTGGATGGATGGGGTGTTGCAGTACCCAGCCATTAGCCCAGAACTCCAGACCCAAGAAGACAACCCTTGATGAGGAAACGTGTGCCTAACCACAGACCAGTCAGGTGCTGGGACTGTGACCACCAGGTGTCCACATTCTTAAATCAGTGCATGCCTTTTAAAAAGCAGTTAGTGTGTGCTAGTGATGTCTTATGCACATCTCCTTTTTTAATTTTGTTTTTAGTTGTAATTTGTAGATCACAGAATTTACCTATTTAAGATATGATTTAATGGTTTTTGGTATATTCAAGAAGTGTTCAGCTACCACTGCGAAATAATTTTAGAATATTTTCATCACACTACAGTGAAGCCCTTTCTTCTTCAGCTAACTGCCCAAGATTCCTTATTCCCCAATCCCTTGGCCCCCACTAACCTGCTTTCTGTCTCTTCAAATTTGCCCGTTTGGGATATTACGCAATATGTGATTCTTTGGTGTTTGGCTTGTTTCACTTAACAAAATATTCTCAAGGTTCATCCATGTTGAACATGACTCAGGCCCTTCGAGAGCTGAAATATTAGTGCTCCACTGTGTGATCAGACCGCATGTTCACCCACTCTACCTGATGGAGATTGAGGTGGTTTCAATGAGGCTGTTATGAATGATGCTGCTGCTGTGAGCATTCATATATAAGTGTTCTGAGGACATTGTGTTTTGATTCTCTTGAGCTTATACCTAGAAGTAGCATTGCTGTGTCAAATGGTAATTGTATGTGTAAACTTCGCATGCCTACCAAATTATTCTCCACAATGGCTGCACAATTACATGATTTGGCATTTGTACCATCAACTTTTGAGGGTTTCAGGTTCTCCACGTCTTCACCAACTCTTGTTACTTGTTTTTGTTCATTATTATTCTAATGGGTCTGTAGTGGTATGTGTATCATTGTAGGTTTGAATTGTGTTTCCCTGGTAGCCAGTGGTCTTGCTGTCTTATGTGCTTCTTGTCCTTTTGTCTGTCTTCTTGGTACATACCTATTCAGATTCTTTGCCCGTGTTTTAAATGAGTTATTTGCCTTTATTGAGCTGTGGAAATTTTTTTGACGTCTCATCACATATATAACTTGCAGATATTTTCTCCCATTTCCATGGATTATTTTTTCACCTTTTTGATTTTTTAAGTACAAAAGCTGCTTTTTTTTTTTTCCAGTTTTATTTATTTATGCATACAAGAACTGGGGTACAGGCCAGGGGTACGGGGCGGGGGTGTGAGAGGATTCACCAGAGACAGCGTGGGGAGCAGAACAGGCAGACTGAGCAGCAGGTGAGGCAGGAGAGGTCTGCTGCACCATGTGAGTCCCCTCCCTGGCCAGGGATCAAACTCATGCTGCAGTGGCTGTGGATGCTTCATTGTGTTTGCTTAACTAACCCTTGCGCCACTAGGAAGACCCAAACGCTTTTTATTTTGATGAAGTTCAGTATATACTTTTCTCTGTTTACTTGTACTTTGTATAATGTCTGTGAATCTATTGCCAAATCAAGTCACAAAGATTTAGCTCTATTTTCTTTCAAGAACTTTAGATTTTGACTTCTATAGCTATAAAACTTCTTGAATTTATGTTTGCAAACGGCATGATGTTAGCATTCTTTTACATGTGGATTTTCAGCACTATTTCTTGAAAAGACTACTCTTTCCCCATTGAGCACATGGCTTTTTGTATGTCAATACATGATTTACATCAATAAAAATACATAATTTTCCCAATACAAGTACTCTGCTGTTTTAGCAGTGGACTTGTAATTGATACCACTTTTCCAGGAGCCACTCTTGCACGGTGTGTACCAAAACCCTTCAGAATGTTCTGGCTTCCCCCCTGCTGGAGACTTATATTGTAGTCATGGAACTAGAGACCAGGGTATTCAATTTCTAGGACTTATAATTACCACAAACTTGGGGTCAATAACAGTAGTGACTTTGAAAAACAAACAAAACAGACATTCTGTGAGTGGGAGACCCAGTCATAGTTGAGGCCAGTACATTCAGACTACCTCCCAGCATGTGTCTGCAGGTCCAGACCCTGTTCCCTTTTCTGACTCCAAGCTCCCCTCAATGTATCAGGGCTATTTTTAAACTAATATTGTTCATATCCATGTCCTTTGGCTCAATAGTTTCACTTCAGGAATCCACTAGAAAAGCAAATGTCAGTCATGGCTTTACTCAACCGTATACCCCATGCCCCCCCCCCCCAAAAGGGGGAGATTAAGGCACAGTATACCATGAAATTCTGAACCAATATCAAAAAATTGTGTTGCAGAAAAGCGACAACAAATATTCCAAGGATATAGTAAGCAAAAACATCAATCTTGATGTGGTATGTGAATGTAATTTCATCATTGTCTTCATTGTGCACAAGCGCATGGAGGTGTGGGAAACCTTCTAGAGGTAGATGAGTGGTGATGGCTACACACGATGTGAATGTACTTTAATACTGCTGAACTGTGCACTTGAAAATGGTTAGAGTGTTAATTTTATGTAAAATGTGTTTGGTACAATTAAAAAGAAATGCAGCGGGTTGAGAGCAGAGGTATTAACAATATCACCTCTGCATAGTGGATTGCAGTATTCTGTTCTTCCATCTCCACATGGGGAGGATATAGCTCTGATTCATAAAGAAGTAGACTTGTTTAAGGATGGGCTTAGGTGGGTGCATGCCCGGGGCAGTGCTGGCTTTGCACAGCCTCCTGGAGTCTATCAGGAGCTGCAGTGTGTATCCTGTCCCAGCTGGGCCCCATCGGTTTGCGTCTCGGTCTCTTCTTGTCAACCTCGGTGCTGGCTGTCCTATTTTACCACTATTGACCCTGAAGGCCATCGAGGAGGGCACGCTGGAGGAGATCGAAGAGGAGGTCCGGCAGAAGAAATCATCTCGGAAGCGCAAGCGAGATAGTGACGCCGGCTCCTCCACCCCAACCACCAGCACCCGCAGCCGCGATAAGGATGATGAGAGCAAGAAGCAGAAGAAGCGTGGACGACCTCCTGCCGAGAAGCTGTCCCCTAACCCTCCCAACCTCACCAAGAAGATGAAGAAGATTGTGGATGCTGTGATTAAGTACAAGGACAGGTAAGCTGAGGGTTGGGGCAGGCAGATCTTGGGGGTCTGGGAGGGGCCTTGCTGACCTGTGGGCACTGAGCACTGACTTTCCATGTACCTGCTTTCATTCATCACTCCACAAGAACTGGCTATATCTTTTTCTCAGTGCCCTGCCCTATGGGGCCCATTTCTGGAGAAGGAAGCACACAAGTGGTATCAGCCTTGATGAGGAGGGAACCAAAGGATGCTGGAGAGGTAGAGGCAGGGGCCTATTTTCAGGGAAGTTGGCATAGAGAGCCCTGAGGAATTGAGGGGGCGGGGAGGGCAGACTAGGGATGAGTGATCCAGCAGAGGCAACACAGATGGAAAAGCCCCGGGAATAGTGTGAGCAGCAGGGTTAAGGTGCAGGTGGGAAAGTGTGCTGGGGTGGGCACCAATTCTGTGGCCAGGGGTCAGATCAGGAGACTGTGGGGCTGGAGCAAAGAGTTGGAGTTTTCCATTTCTAGTCTCTCCATCTCACTGGAGAGATTGGTTGGTTCCCTAGGCCATCATGATGAGCTTCCAAGTTGAGGACATAGATGGGACTTCACCTAAGGCACTGGGTTTCCTGCCCTCACAGACACGCTGAGTACTAGACAATCCTTGCCTCTAAGGAGATGTGCGTGTTCTGCTGGCATGAGGTGAATCGAGTGAGCTACAGATGGAAGCAAGGGCACGGGGTGTACACCTCACTCAGAATTGGGCTCCTGCCCATTTCTGGTACCTGTTGGCCAGAAGGGCTATCTCCCTATGGGAAGGGTTGTACACCTAGATTTTCTAGTAAGACATGAAACAAGATGAAAGTAGAGGGGAAAATGTCTGGGTGTGACCCCTCGGCATCACTTGGAGATACTCTTACCAAGAGTGAAATTTTGGTGGTGGTGACACTTGTCCTAAATAAGGAATACTGCTTGTCCTTCAAAAAAGTATCTTTTATGATTAGAAGAGAAACAGCTTCCAAAGAGGAAAAGAGGCACAGTCAAAATCAACTGTTAGAAATCTCAAAAAATGTAATTAATGTCAAATTTCAAAAGGAGAAAAGACCAACAGTTATTTAAAATACAGACTTTGAGGCCTTCCTGTGGCACAGGGGTTAAAGTCTCAGCACTATTAAGATGTTGCCAGCCACGGGGACTTGAGTTCGATCCCCAGCCAGGGAGCTAACCCACATGGCACAGCAGACCTCTCCTGTCTCACCCACGGCTCCCCTCAGCAGTGTATCTCAGTAGATTCCCCCTGTTCTGGTCCCCATTCTGTCTCTGGTGAACCCTCTTACCCCCTGCACTTCTGATCTGGACCTCAGTTCTTGTATGCATAAATAAGTAAATCTTTTTTAAAAATACAGAATTTTCACAAACCCATGAAAATGATAGACCCTGATGTTTTTTTCCTAATGATATTCTTGCAAGGGAAACTTCAAATTATCAAAGTGAAGAAGACCCTTGAAGACTAGTAAGGCAAAAAATAAGTATATCAAAATCATACTGATCCTTTGGAAATCCCTATGGAGATGAACTGCCCTGTCCCTATCTTATGCCACTTGTGTATTTTAATTTGAAATGGATTATAGACATACATTTGAGAAAGAAAAGAAGTTCTAGAAGGCCTAGGAGAAAAGTCTTCATGGCCTTGAAGTGAGCATGGACTTCTTCAACAGGAAAAAAGCATTCCTAACCATCAAAGCTCTATATAATTGGACTTCATTAAACTTTAAGAACATTCATGCATTAAAGGACACCCTCATGAAGACAGCAAAAGGTATCACAGTTTGAAAAGACAATGCAATTTTAAAATGGAAAAAAGATACGAAATAGAAACTTCCCAGAAGCGGTGACCAATCAACTCAGGATCATTGCAGCAACATCCTGACATCAAGGAGACACACTATAAAACAAATGTAAAGCCAGAATGGCATAGGTTTCGGCCCTTATGTGTTGGCAAGCATGTGGCGCCACTTGACTTCGTGTGCTGCTTATGGGCGCACAGCTCTTCGGCAGTATTATCTAAAGCACAGTGTCCAGATAAACCTCCTTAACCCAACCGCCCCAATCCTAGTGAGACAACTGTGCACGTGTCACCAGGGAACTTCCAGGTTGGTGGGGGAGACCACTTTGACAAGAACACCAGCCCTGATGGCCCCTAGCTGTGCTCCGGCCGATACCAGACTCAGGGCAGGATGCCTCAAGAGGAACTGGTGCGCGGTTTATCTTTAACTTCATGTCTTGGGATGGATCGTGTCACAGGACTGGGGTTTTTCCACTAGACGAGGAAGGACTGCAGAAGAGTTACAAGTGGGACAGCAAATAGGTCATTAAAGGAAGTCTGCCATGTGCTGACATTGAGATTGGAGTGGTCTGTCTGTGCGCTGGTTTGCTCGTGGGCAGGGGGGAAGAGGTCGGCAGGGGCCATAACTCAGGAAAGAAAGTCTGGTTCTCTCCGTTGAGAAGTTAACCTCACTGCAGTTGTTTTCAAAGTTTGGGAACAAAGTTGACCTATTTAATGGATATTTTTTGATGTTTTTACAAACTGTACTTGAAGCTACAGGGGAAATAACCATACGGTTCATTCTGTTGTGAGGTTGGTACAAGTCCTCAGACTATCCTCACTTCTAAAACCAACTGCAGGCAGGACTCAGGGGTTCCCCAAGACCACCCACAATCTTATAATTCTCAAGGATTCATAGGAATAGAAGCCGTTAAGCTTCCAAAAGCAAAGAGGTTTCGGAGGAAAATCAGCATGAGAAGAGGCTCAGGGTCAGCATCAGGATCGTTCCATACACAGAGCATCCAGTGGGCCTCTCCCCTGGAGTCGTAGAAGGCACAGCCTTCCTAGCTGTGTTGTGAGACAACACGCTAAGTGTTTTGCCAGCCAGAAAGCCTCAAGTGTCCGGGGTTGGTCGCAGACACACCTGACCAGTACATGCTGCCCTTGGTCTCCAGTCCCTTTGTGGGTAGAGTTGATACCGTACCACTCAGTGCCCTTGCCCTAAATCACATATTTAAACTACTGGACCCAAGACCCCCAGTTAAACAAGGTGCCCTATCAAGCAAAGACACTCCAGGGGCTTAGAGATCCTTCTAAGGAATTAGGATGATAGCCGCCTTGGGGTTGGGGGGCAAGGCCAGACCTGTCTTTGGACCAGGTTAGATTCTTTACCATGTTTGCCTCATACCTGTCACATACCTGGAAGGTTATGAAGGACCACCTGTAGTGGTAAATAAATGGTCACAGCTAAGACACAAGAGCACTGGAGTGGGGAGAATTGAAGGCAGCTTGACATCCCTGCCTTGTCCCAAACTTTCAGTTGCTCATTTCCAGAAGAGAAAATGAAAGATGGATTTTTCTTTAAAAACTATTTGCTTTCCATACCTTCACAGTTAAACTCTGTAATCGAGTTAAGCATGGACTCTGAGGGGAGAATGAGTTGTTCCAGCTTGGTTTTTTCCTGAATGCCAAATGGTGGCAGGCATTGCCATGTCTGAATTCAGAGATGGGAACCTGCCCCGCTGAGCACAGTGGCTTGGCACCCCTGGAATTATGCAGCTAATCTTGATTGGATCTTGGTGAAGATGCACTTCCCACTGGGGTCACAGTGGGGAAACGCTTGAGGGGCTGCAGTACCGTACCACTGATGGGCACGAGCACAGGCCGTCCCAGGGTCCATGGTAGTTTCGGGATCAGTGCCACTTAAGCAGAGCCTGCAGACAAGCAGGGAGCCACGGAGGGCAGAGGAGGGAATGAGCATAACAGGCTGAGGGGACAGCATGTACAGGGACCCAGAGACTGAGTGTTCTGCATCCAGAGGCCTGTAGGGGACAGGCCTACGTGCAGAGCTTTGAGGTACGGTTTCTCCTTGGTGGTTGGAATTTCAAACTGCATTGAGAACCCACCCGCCAGCTGCCAGGATCAACACGGGAATTACAAAGTTAATTTGGAAGTAGCACATTTAAAATCTAACCCTGCATGTAAGTCAGGGCAAACTGCTGGTCTAGTGGGGACCTTGTCTTAGGCCTTTGTGTGCTGCCCATTAGGGTCTTCATCCCTTCCTCCTTTAGAAGGAGTTAGCTGCTGGTGGCTGAGCATTCAGGAAGCATCGCCAAATGCTTGGGGCACACCCTTCGGTGCCTTTGGGAAGGTTTCAGAGCAGGTTGTATACCAGAAGGCACTGCCTCAGCAGACGGAAGACTCCTCCCCACCCACACCCCAGGGCCACCTTGGGTACTCTTCAGGTTGGGGTATGGTGCTCAGCCATTCACAGCTGTGAAGCAGACTCGCTGCATTAAAAACCATTTTGAGGTGTTACGTCTCCTGAACGGGATGACCATGCTAAGGTCACAGAAGAGGTCCTTGGAAACACTAGATCCAGATGGCCAGAAAGATGATGCTTCTTCCGCACCAGACAGGCTAAATTCCCCAGGGTTGCTGAATCTAACAAACAGGCCCTCAGAGTCATGTCCTCCCCACGCGCCCTCCCCCCCTTTTTTTTTCCCTGCCAGGATGCAGCAGCTCTATAACACTGGAATTTGAGTATCAGAGAGATCTGGGTTCAACCTTTATTTTCCAAGCACCCTCAAAAGTCACGGCCCCTACATGGGGCTGTGGAAACCCCACATGAAGTAACACGAGCCGTGCATATGGCCCCTGAACAGCCCCAAATTCACTGTGGGTGAGGGAGAGTTCGGGCCAGATCTGCAGTCACAGCTTTTCCTGGACTGGCTGTCACTGCCCTTGCAGCGCTGTCCCTCTGCTCTTGCATGAACCTCTACTACCTCAGTCAGAAAGCAGGTGGCTCTTCAGAGCTGAAAGATTGTTCTCGATTTGCAAGGGAAAGTTTAACTGTAACATGCCCCAAGGAATATCATCAGGCTAAAGTATTCTTCAAAAACGCTGACCACAGGTGACTCCAAGCCCCCTGAGGGGCCTAAAGTGAGGGGAGAGACAGTGAGTGGGTAGATTTAGGACCCCTTCCCTGTGGGGACAGGGAGACCTTAGGGCTCAACAGACTCCCAGCTCTGGCATCCAGTGGGAATGGGTGTGCTCCAGGAGAAGGCCTGGAGGGGCATCTTGGGAAAAGCGCTGGTTCCCATCTCCAACACCAGGGCCAGTCTGAGCCCGAAGGTAGATAAGGGCCCCAGTGGGGTTCATTGAGCTTTGCAGAGATTCTGAACCCACCAGTCCTTGCTGGAAGAAACTCCACCAGCCTTGTCACTTCCATCCTAGGCTTCACTCCCTGATAGTTGATCTCCATGGTGGAACCATGTCATGCCAAGAAAGAAAAAACAGGGCAGCTGGTTTCGAACAATCTAGAAACTGAAATTATATAAAAGTTTTAAACATATCTGGCCTCTGGAAACGAGTATATTGGGTAATCATGTCACACCTTGACCCCAAACCACTGCCTCCATCAGAGGCCCATGTGAGAGCCTTCTAAAGCACTCTGAGTGCTGCAGCAAGCATTACTGCCGCTGTGCCCAGGGAATACAAAAATGTATCTATGAAAATAGAAGATAGTCAATAGGAAGTATAAAATGGAAAGTTCTAAGCGGCTTAAATAAGAAAAGATGAATTAAAAAGTCCAGTCAAGTCTATGAGAACTCACCCAAAAAAGATAATTAAAATACAGCCAATAGGGCCTCGCTCATGGCACAAAGGGTTAAGTCTCAGCACTCTCAAGCTATTGCTGGTCACAGCAGCACGACTTGATCCTGGCCAGGGAGCTGACCCCATGGCACAGCAGACCTCACCTGTCTCTCCCGCTGCTCCCCTCAGCAGTGTGTTTTCAGTCAGTCTGCCTGTTCTGCTCACCCCAAGTTCTTGTATGCAAAAGTAAATAGAAACAAATCTTTAATGAAGTAAAGCCAAGAGATACCCAGATGAAAGAATAGAAAGGTCAGTTGAAAGCCCTCTAAGGTGAAACCATCTAAAAAATCAGTTAAAGTTAGAAGTTTGCAGGAGTGAAAAATGAGTGGCTATGCAGGGAGAATGCTCTCAGCCCTGTAACCCTCGACCTAGCCTGTTCTTCCAGGTAGACCAGGGTGCCCCCAACCCCACTGTGGGCATCCTGTGGCCCTTGCCACTTAAGAAGGGGCTTGAGGCCTCATCTGCATGGAGCAGCAGCAGTAACAACAGGCCGCTCACACTGAACGATTCAGAAAGGCGGCAGCACACGGCCCCCACAGCACCTCAGCCTGCCTGTGCGTGCGTGGCCAGCCCTGCCACCGCTGGCAGAAACCTGGGGGTGGTGGGGGCAGAGAGGGGAGCAGCTATGCTTTGCCTATCATTTGCATCTTCTTTCTGGTTCTGAGAAATGTTCTTTGTGTTGCCACAAGTGGGTCATGGGTGTTCTTTGTCCTCTTGGTTTCCCATGGCTAATGTTTTCTGAGCACCTGCCACTTTAATTTTTTTTAAAGATTTTTATTTATTTTTGTATAGAAGAACTGGGGTGAAGGCCAGAAGTGTGGGGAGAGGATTCACCCAAGATAGTGTGGGGAGCAGTGGGCAAGACAGGAGAGGTCTGCAGTGCCATGGGAGTCAGCTACTTTGCCTGGGTTCCATCTCAGACCATCGTGGTGGTAGCACTAAGACTTAACCTCTAGGCCATGCTTTAGCTCTCACCTAGGAACATGCTGATTGGTGACCTAGCTCCTGCCACTTACTGTAGCCCTAGACCAGGCATCTCTCCATCTCCCTTTGCCAAAGTTAAGCATCTTGCTTCCAGAACTAGTTATCTAAAGGGGAGAGTCAGGGGCCTCCCTGGTGGCGCAGCCTGTTGAGCCCCACACTGTGAAGTTTGATGGCACAGCAGCGCGAGTTGGATCCCCGGCCGGGGAGGGGACTCACATGGTGCAGCAGACCTCTCCTGCCTCGTCCGCTGCTCCTCAGAGGTGTATTTCAGTTGATCTGCCTGTTCTGCTCCCCACTCTGTCTCTGGTGAAACCTTTCACCTCCTGCCACTCTGACCTGTACCCCAGCTCTTGTGTGCATAAATAAATAAATCTTTAAAAAAAATAAAGGGGAGAGTCAGGCTTTCTTAAAAATGAGATTTGGATTTCATTGTTCAGCTGTTGAGAAACATGGGTCTCCAGATGTTCATTGGCTCATTAGTCTGTCAGCTCATTAGAAGTGTTGGCACATTGGACATCTAATGGTTGCTGTGCACGCAGACCCTGCTGTGAGGTGTCCCCCACCCTCCTCTAACAGAAGAGTGGGTTACATAGGGCACAGTGTCCCGTCCACTTTCACTTATGAATTTCCTTTCACTCATGTCAGTTTTAATCTTGTTGTAACTGCAGAGACATAAATGCAAAGCTGATATTGACCTCTTAGGAGTGGATGCCCAGTAGATTTCAAAGGTTTCTAGTAAACATTAATAAGTAAAAATGTAATTATACAACGTTTCTTACTTTTCTTATCTCCCAGATGTTTTTGACTTCATAACATTGAAAAATCGAACCTAGGAAGTAATTTTGTACTGATAAAGTACCACTTTGAAAGTGTTTTATTATTCATTCTCAAATTTTATTTTTTAGAATATTTTGAGATTCTGTTTCAGATAAATGTTCTTGCTAGGTCATTTTTGAACATCCTGAGCAACTTCTGCCCAGGATTTGTGGATTGAAAATCAGAATTGGGGGTGGGGGGGGAGAAAATCAGAATAGGGAACTGGTCCCAGGGCTAAATAATGCCACTGACAGATGTCGCAGGAAGATGGTCTGAACTAGACAGTAAGAAGGAGCCTGGCTGCATGATGGGGAAAGGTCCATGCAGGTCGAACAGGGCCGCCACATACTTGGCAAGTAGACTCTATCTCAGGCATCGTCCGCACTTGATTACTTGTGCCTGCCCGAGGCCTTAGGAGCGCAGAAGATGACACTGTGATCCATCTGCAGGGTCTGCCCTGGAGAGAATTAGGAAGTAAGGACACCCCGCGGCGCTGCTGTTCCTGATAGACTTTCTATTACGCTTCACACCAGCAAGCAAAACCCACAAGTCAGCAAACTAAATCTGGCCCACCACCTGTGTGTGTAGCCTTGAATTCAGAACGGTTTAAGATGATTTCAAGAAAATCAAAAGAAAAATTATTTTACGATTAAAATTAAGGGAAATGTAAGCCTTATTGTTTATAATTGAAGCTTTATTCGCACACAGCCATACTGACCCACTCACCTGTGATCTGTGGCCAGTTTCATTTAGCTTCAGAGTTGAATGGTTGGGACAGGGACACTAGAGCCCACAAGACCTGAAAACATTTTGCTGACCCTTGATTTAGTGTCTAGAAAAGGAGAGGGAAGATGCCCGGTGTGGCTTAGGGAACGTGACTGTTCTTGATTCCTGCTTGTGTGTCTGTAGCTGGCTCTCTTACCTTACCTGGTATCGCCATTTGTTTAGAAAGAGGTGGGTGGATGGCCTCTTAGTTGGTGAGTCCATGTTCTGTCCTGTTCAGGGCACTGTTGGTCTCTTATTTTCTCCCATTTCCAATGTTGTAGTTTTGTTTCAAGGACAAACCCAGTAATGTCCTCAGGGATATGTTAATTTAGGCTTTTTTTTGGCTCTAAATATCAGGAACTCAGTTCTGAGTCCCTGGGGCAGAATAGGGATTCTTTGGCTTGGTGCCCATGAGGGAATTAGTGAAGACTAGTTCTTGGGACCCAGAATCTTCTGGCATTGCCCCCCGTACTCCCTCACCCCCATGTTCTCCTGCACACACACACACACACACACACACAGAGGAGAGGGAACTACAGCCCAGGGCTCCATTGTCATTTCATAGCCATTGAGGAAAGCAACCTCTTCTTCACCAGCTCCTGGCAGAAAGTCCTAGGGGAAGACTGATTGGCTGGGTAGTGTCCCAAGCTGGCCTAGACCAGTCACTGAGACCAGAGGGTACTGTACTTTTTCCTTCCCAAGTCCTCGAGGCAGAGATTGGAACTTGATGTCAGGTAGCCCCACTGTATCCCATAGTGACATGAAGAGGGCAACTTGGCCACCTGTCTGAACGGGTTGAGTAATGAGGGTCCCCACCAGGGCTATTCAGACTTCCGTGGAGTCAGTCTCATGTGACTTTCACCCTGAGCTGTTTCTTTTTCATTCAAGAAAAGTTTATTGAGTATCTACTATACTCCAGGATTTATTCTAGGTGCCAGAGTCGAGGGTTGAATGAACAAGCCAGGCCTCTACCTTTGGGACTTATATTCTGGCTGATAAAGCAGACAGGATGTGGCCTGATAAGCAGCTGTGGACACAAACTAACCAGAATAACTAGTCTCACAGCTAGTAGTTTATAAAGGGTACAGTAGCACAGCTACTTGAAGAAAATACAGTACTTCTGTGACACTGGGGTAGACAGAGATTTCTTTGACAGGATAGAATAAAAGGAAGTCATCAAATTTTGATTAAAACTAAGATACAGTCACACACCAAAAAATGAAGAATATGAGTGGAAGTCACAAGAGATTATTTCACTTCAAAGAACAGGAACAGCACTTCTGCTGGCAGAACAAAATGCTGAGTATCTCTCCTAAAACTGAGCCTGTAACCAGTCACTTCACCCCCTGGTCAAGTGAAATTCCCAAGGGAAATGTGAGCCAAACACTGAAATGCTTCAAACACTGAAATGCTTTATTATATAATAACACAGCCCTGGTACCCAGTTACCTCAAAGAAAAGCAGTCAGTTATTCCAACAACAAAATGCTCATTCAGAAACGAGGGCTGATTGGCGTGTACTACCCAGATCCAAAGTTTGCAACACCTCCTCTCTGGAGGGCTTTTCCTGCCTGGGCAACACTGTTCCCATAGGAAACCAAAGCACGTTGGGCCCTGTAACTGCGTGTGTGGGTTCTCCAGCCTCCCCGCCTCATTTAAATATTTGTCTATTAGTGTTCACGCCACTGACGAGTGGACACTGGGGTACGAAGCAGCCATCAGAATTTGTGAGCTGCTGCTACACATGCCAGTAGGCACAAGCCAGCAGCAAGAGTGGGGCCACGCATGGACACACTCCATGTGGTCCCAAAGCAGCCAGTTCAAGAGGGGGTGAAGCTTACTTAGCTGGGTCCCAGCAGCCGGGGAGACTGATGAGAGCCAGTCTGAAGATGTGCACCCTGGTCTTATGACTCCAGCGTCCCTTTTTCATTAGGATGTGTGTGAGTAGTTGGACAGGAGTCTGAGCTTGCCAGAGAGGTGACCTTTGCACTGAGGTCAGGGCAGGAGCTGGGTTTCCCTGGGGGAGTAGCCATGTCATGGACTCAGGTGGGGTGAGAAAGATGCCACACTTTGAGGTGTATTCCCAGTGAGGCGGACGGTCATGACAGGTCTACCTGGAATACTGAGATCAAGAGAACTGGGGAGCTAACTGGGAAGAGTCAGCCCCAAAGTTGGCTCTCCAGGGAATTCCTGAGAAGTCCCTTAGCACTTTAGCAACTAAGATCTTATGGCAGTAACTTCCAAGGGGTCTTTACTGTCTAAAAAGATGATTTGAAGATCCTCTGTGGTCCTTGTCCCTCCCTTGTGTCTCAGGTCACCCATTCTCAGAGCTTATGACCAGGGAATTGTCAGGCTAGACTGGAGTATGGGGCTGCCCCTGGTCTCTTGCTGCCTTTTTGCTTTCTCAGACAATTTCTTACCTACCCTTTCTCCCCAGAGGAGAAGGTTTTTTTATCACAAAATGCCGCTCTGGATCACAGTGCTAGAGTCCCATTTCCTGTGCACCCCCCAGCCGTGCACGCCTGAGCCTGGGCATCTGTATGGGGTGACAGATAGGCATGGGTGCGGCCCACCCGGCCTGAGAGCCAGCCTTCTTGAGTCTAGTGCATGTAGAGGGTCACAGTTGGCGTTTCTAAAAGCCCACATCGAGGAGAGACTCCTGCATCTGTCTGTCTGGGGGTCATTGGATCAGGACACTTGTGTCGTTTCGTGCTGCGCTGTGCATCCCGGAGCAGAGTGTAAGATGAAGTGCTTGCTGTGTGGTGTGGTTGAAAGTGTGTGATGATGTCTGATGAGAAAGGGGCTTCTTTGCTTTAGGAGGTTCCAACACAGACAACAGCATTGCAGATCTGGGCTCTGTACTTTGAGGCCCAGAGCAGAACTGACTTTTGCTCCCTTGCTCCAAGGTCACTTACTGAAAGTGGAGCTGCCATTGTATTTGCTCCCTGTTCTCATTCTCAGTGTATGTGAATAAATTCTAGTTGCCTGGCCAAACCACCCCCAAACCTGTTTGTGAGCGAGGAGGCCCGTACCTCCAGGGACTCGCAGGCAGAATAACGGCTTAGAGGGGCATACCCTTCCGCGTCTGTGACCAGCCGGCCCCGTTGCGGGGCAGCTTGTGGCTGAAAAGAGCCTGCGGGGAAGGAAGGGGCTGGAACTTAGCTGCACGCTGGTGTCCACTGACACTGGGACGGGATGGCTTGGCAGGCAGAGGAGGCAGCTGCGTCTGGGCCTGCCGGCCCCAGCTTCTCGCCCAGTTTCTCCACTGTGCCAGGTACAGTAACAGTTGGTGAGAATGTGCATGTCATGTGTGTCTGGCCCAGAGCAGTTACTGAATGATGGTGCTTGTCCAAGGCAGGCAAGATGCAGGGACTGGTTCACATCTCTTAGGCAGCCCCGAGGGGCGGGAGGAGGCTCAGGGCCTAATGAGGCGCAGAAATGAGGGAAAACTGCCTGGGCCCTCGCTGGGAACCACCTCAGGGAGGCAGCGCTGGCCAGGCTGCTCCCCGACATTGCGAAATCGGGCATCCGGAGACAAAGCCTGAAAAGCAGTCATGTCGCTGCTGTCTTCCAAAATAGTAAACGCAGTGCATTCAAGAGACTGGAGAAATGGTGGCAGGCAGGCTGTCCAAGAATTCTTCGGGCCTTGGGAGGAAGGGAGAAAGCAGTGCTGGTGAGAGGCTGCAGTTGCCAGGAGCCAAAGGGGTTCAGCCCGGTGGCAGCACTGAGACCCAGTAGACTCCTGAGACTTGAACTTCAGTTTTGCTTCAGTATGAGGAAGGTAGGAAGAACGCTGCGGTCAGCTGTTTTGCACTGTTTCGTTTCCAGGGTCTGATTTTGAAAAGCCCAAGCTGTGAGGAAGTCAGGACACGGTCAGACATTTTGACAACAGAGCCTGGATGAGACCATGGGTGTCTCATCTGGGTAAGAAAGGGGGTCTGTGAAGCAGGGTCATCACCAGGTCACAGTTCCCTGGGTGGACTGGCACACTGGGCCCCTACCGCCCCGCTGGCGGGTCTCCTGGGGCAGAATCCTCCAGAATCCTCTGGAGGAGCAGGCAGGAACCTGCAAGGGGGAAGCACAAGGATTGGAGGGTTTCGGCCGTGAAGCGCCCGCTCGCTCACTCCTCGCCAGCTAGCAGGCCCTAGGACCAGTGTCACTCTGAGCTGCTGTCCCCAGCACAGCTCCAGGTTCAGGTGTAGCATGGCATTTCTCCAGAAGTGCAGCCTAAGGACCACGCGTAAGGCCCATTTGCATCTCTCGCTGCTCTGTCGCACCTTTCTTGGGCTTCTGGTAGAAGACAGCACTTCTTCGGTGGATAGGATTGGAAGACGACTTGTCTTCCCTTAGCGTCTCGATACGGACGGGGCCTCTTCCCTTCTCGGGTTTTGTGAAATTCTCTGAAGTTCACTGTTCATTAGTGCCAAGTGTGGGACACGCAAAACCAGACTTGTGAAAGTGGCCTTTTGGAAACAGTTGCAGTGCTCCCGACACAGACCGGTTGTATGTCACGGCCAGTTGTGGTCGGCACGGGGGTCCTGAGTGAGTGCAGAGCCTCAGTTCAGCACATCCGCATCCCTGTCTCTGAGCTTGTTGCCCCTGGGAACCAAGAACTCACAAGACAGCGCACGTACAGGAAATAACTCCTGAGTCTGCCTGAAATTTGTCCCTCACCTCAGTCTCCCTGACTCTGCAGAGGATGGGGCTCCCTGGTGGTCGGTGCCCCTGAGTAATGCCCCCGTGTTCCCTCCTTACAGCAGCAGCGGGCGGCAGCTCAGTGAGGTGTTCATCCAGCTGCCCTCCCGCAAGGAGCTGCCCGAGTACTACGAGCTCATCCGCAAGCCTGTGGACTTCAAGAAGATAAAGGTGGGCCTCGCTGGTGGCACAGGCGGTTGAGTCACGTAGCTCTCCGCAGCTACTGCAGCGCGAGTCCGGGCCCCGGTCCAGGCCCCGGTCCAGGAAGATGAGCGCGGCCGTGGGTCACGCCGGGGGGTCCTGCGCTTGTGTCAGCGGGTGGCCAGCACTCAGGGCTCCTTCAGGGCTACCTAGAGCCCAGCCTGACGCGATGGCTCTTGTGGTCAGTGGGCCTGGGCTTCCACGCCTGTACTGAGGAGCCCAGAGGCTCAGCCGCGACCTGGCTGGGCAGAGGGACACCCAGCCCTCGGGTCCCTGGGCACGAGATGGGGTACCATAGGAAGACCTTTTCCCTCCCCACTTGCAGGAGCGCATCCGAAACCACAAGTACCGCAGTCTTAATGACTTGGAGAAGGACGTCATGCTGCTGTGCCAGAATGCACAGACCTTCAACCTGGAGGGCTCCCTGGTGAGCAGGCACCTGGGCGGGGACGGTTGGGCCCACCCTCAGCCTCTGCCACTTTTGCAACAGGGTCCCAAGCAGCAAGCCCCTCGTTGCTCCCTTTTCAACTGAGGAAATGGACTCAGCACACACACCCAGGACAGCCCTATGAGCCATTCAGTGATTATCTTGAAATTTCACTTGGCTTTACTAGGGACGGTCCTTGAAAGGACTCCTGTGATGTGTCACGTACACACACAGCCTCAACTTTGCAGTTTCCAGCGTGTTTAGAATCGGTGCCTCCAGTCCTAAGTCAGGGGGCATGCTGGCTTCAGCAAGGGGCCTCATTCTAGCTTATTGCAAACCTCAGAGCCTTGAAAAGTGGGTATCCCTGTGATTCTTCAAAGGAAGGGAGGAACCCCCAAGGATGCCCATACACTAATCCATCTGACTCTTCTGGGGCTGTTCCATAACACCAGTTGCAAAAGGGTTGCTGCAGTGTCCTGGCCGGGATTGGGATTGGGCAGGCTGGCACCCACCATTGGGCCCAGCCCACTCAAACCCTGCATGTTCTGTACCAGATCTACGAAGACTCCATTGTCCTACAGTCAGTGTTCACCAGCGTGCGGCAGAAAATTGAGAAGGAGGATGACAGTGACGGCGAGGAAAGTGAGGAGGAAGAAGAGGGCGAGGAGGAAGGCTCAGAGTCGGAGTGTGAGTCCTGGACTAGGGGCTGGGGTGGGGCTGGAAGCGGCAGTCTGTCTGCAGGGGAGGGTGCTGGGGTTGAGGGTTGAAGCCCAGGCCCACTGCCCGAGACCCCAGCTGACCTCGGACCAGGCGTTGCTGTGCTCTTCCAAGCTTACTTCTTCTCTCTGTTCTTTGACCCTTGCCGGTCACCACCCCAGCCCGCTCAGTCAAAGTCAAGATCAAGCTTGGCCGGAAGGAAAAGGCTCAGGATCGGCTGAAAGGGGGCCGGCGGCGGCCAAGTCGTGGGTCTAGGGCCAAGCCGGTGGTAAGCGACGATGACAGTGAGGAGGAACAGGAGGAGGTGAGGCGCTGGGCCCGGGGTGGGGTGGCAGTCAGGTTGTTGGAGGTCTGTCCCGTCTCAGATCCTGCACCCTGACGACACAGCCCTACGTGGGCAGGTGCTCTGACACCCCTCCTCTGCCGGTGGGGAAACTGAGACTCAGCGTTACCTGGCAGAGCCACCACTCAAGGCCAAGCTCAGATGACCATAGACTGGCATTCTTGGCATCCAAGGGCACCTAGGGGATGCAACACGTGTCCCACCCTGCTCCTACTCCGGCAGCTTACCAGACTGCCCCCCAGGATGCGCTGGCATTGAAGATGCCACCGAATAGCCTCTGTCCCCTCAGTGTCCTCTCTGTAACTCACGGGCCTGTGCCACGGACCCAGAACTCCGAGTCTGCAGTCACCAAACTTAGGTGGAGCAGACACACGACCGCTCCATTTTGTCATTGCTGATTTTCTCATGTCATCATCCGTAATAGCAGCAAAACAGCGTGCCTCAGAATAAATCTGACCACAGACGTACTTGATCTTAAGGGACATTGAAGACCCCCTGAACACAGGGAGGGGAGGGGGTGTTGGCCAGGGAGGCCTGGGCTGTCACGCTCCCCTCTTGAGTCTGGCAGGGCATCTGTTGCCCTTACTGGGCTGTTGAGAATGTTTACACAGAAGAGTAAAGTCCTGTGTGGTCAGGAACAGTCTGGGTGATTTTGAAGTCCCACGTCAGGGCCACCAGGACAAGCAGACAGCAGTGTGGTGGGAATAGCCAAGTGCAGCTCCCAGGTCCCAAGGAAGAGTGAATACGAGCACAGGGGCCAGTCTTTGGAAGAGGAAATGGGGGGCGTGACTGTGGCAGCCAGAACTGGGCTCCCCTTCTGGCCACATGAGCCTCTGCCCGTCCTGCCCGAGCACCCTGGGAAAGCAGTTTGCATCGGAAAGTCGTCTGCATTGGTGTTTCAGTTCACAGACACTTCGAGCCCAAGTAGGCCCCAGTTGGGGTGCCCTTGAGGGGGGACTGACTCATGGACTCTCCTCTTCACCCCTTTTAGGACCGCTCAGGAAGTGGCAGCGAGGAAGACTGAGTCTCGACATTCCAGAGTCGCCACCCGAGCCCCTGGTTCCAGAGCCGAGACGGTGTAGCCCTTAGCAATAACGGATAGCAGCAGATGTAGTTTCAGACTTGGGTAAAACTATAAACAAAAATCTTCCATATTTATACAGCAAAGAAGATGTAGGACTGTTTGTGTCTGGCCCTGTCCCGGCATCAGTAGCGTTTGTAACAGCATTAACTGTTTAAAACAAGAGAAAAAGAATTACGAATTGGGGAACATGCAACACCTGTTTTTCTTTTCCTTTCCTGGCAGTACTGTCGCGGCCACAGTTTGGAATCACTGTAGTTTAAGCCGTGGATGCATGTGTGTAGCCGTCCACAACTCGTACTGTATTTTATTGGACAGGTCAGACTCGCCAGGGTCCAGGGTCCGCAGGCCCGGCGGGGGTATGTCAGTGTCACTGGATGTCAAACAGTAATAAATTAAACCAACAAGAAAACTCGCTGCTTTGCCTTCTGGTGCACTCAATTCCAGCTACTGGCATGACGGTGAATACCCACTGCCACCCACAGCCTGCAGGGCCTCCACGGGCCCAGGCTCGGGCCTCAGGTCACAGGGGAGGGCTGAGGCAACGGAAAGGAACTTTTCCCGGCCTCACCCTCTGACCACCAGCTTTGGCCTCACCAGGAGCCTCTGCTGTTCTGTCACTGTCCGCCTGGCTTCTCACACAGGGAGCAGACAGTTCCCTGCCCGCAGCCCAAAGTGGTCTCCTGGACAGGTGCCACACGGAGCGGCCGGCGGGGCGACATGGGAAACCCAGGACTCGGGGAGCCCAGGTACTCAGGGCGTGCTTCCAAGACCAGCACTCCTGGGGGCTTTTCTATAATGTTTGTGTCTTCATTGAGCCCTTCATTCAAGAGTCGTCACCAGCCTGCTTGCCTTGCTCTTCACGCTTTCACTATAGTCACGGTGGAAGCTTTGGAGTACAACATCTGGCCCCTTCAGCAAAAGACGTGCACCCCTTCAGAAAGGGTCCTATTGGCTACTTCTCCCCACTCCCTTCCCCCAGAATAGGTTACTTTTTCATCTCACCACGTTTTGTTCAAAAAGTGGGTATTTTATAAATAACAGATTGTAGCATTGTATTCCACCATCCCTCACCTGCTGGGTTCGTGGCAGTGTTTCTTTTTGTTTGTTCGGCTAGTAATTGCTAAACCAGGTCTGGGGGCCGTCTCAGTGTGTCTGCTCAGTGTTTGGCTTCAGCTTCCACTAGGTGTCCCCTGGGTTCAAGTCGTGCTCAAACTCCCTGAGTCAGCACGTCCTGGTTCAAGTCGTGCTCAAACCCCCTGAGTCAGCACGTCCTGTGTCCGAGGGCCTGTGTACGGGCCGTGTGCAAGTCAGGCTGTCTCTGCTCCTGCCGTGAGATTTCTCAGTGCCGCTCTGCAGTGCCGCTCACCTTTGGGTGAGCAGGTTACATGGACTTGCAGATTGATGGTCTCAGGCTGACTGCAGTGGGTGCACCCCTCAGGATCTGTGGGGCCCACGGCGGCTGTCTCTCATCCTCTGCACCTGGTTTGCCCATCTCCTGCTGTGCGGATCCCAACCTCAGGCTGGTTAGGAGACCTCAGCTGCTCCCTTCATTCCCAGCTGATACCCCTACTGTTTCTAGCGGGCCTAGGAGCGTGCGGTTTTGCCATGTGGCTCCAGATCCAGCTAGGCCTCTTGGTAATTTTCATGGCCCATCCAGGCAAAACTTCACAATCACCCACTGCTCTTACCTGCCTTTCAGTAATCTTCCTTAAATAAATGCTTTGTTGAAAGCCTTTAACCAGTCTTCAGAATCCTGATACGGTTGTTTTGGATAATTCTGTTTACTTTTGTTATTTTTAGGGAGCGGATTTGCCAAGATCCTCACTCTGTCATCTTGGCAGTGCACTTTTTTGTTGTTTAAACAATTTATTTTCTTTTACTACATTCAGGTTTTATTTTCACTTTTACAGAAGAAAGAATCAGTTCCCCAGCCTCTTGATTTCATGGTATTCAGTGAGCCCAATTTAAAAATAAGACCCTTCAGAGGGAGAAGGCACACATGGAACTGGAATGTGACAAAAATATGTGCATGATGGAATAGCTTATTGCTGAATGGCAGCAAAATCCAATATTGAGTTCGACACGATACACATCTTCCCCGCCGTAGTCTAGATTTAGTGCCTCAGTGTCCGAGAACAGCTCCTGTCTTACTGCTTCGTGTGTGCCACCCCTAGGTTCGTAGTCACTTCACGACCCAAGTGACTGCTGGGGCTCCGTCTAGCCATTCCACATCCCAGCTGTCACAGAGGAGGCGAGGGGGCGGAGAAAGGGCCCAACCCACCCTACCCTTCAGATACCCTCTCTGGAAACTGACAAACCTCTTAGTGCCTGTGAGCTACAACGTAGACAAGTGGCCACGTCTTGCTGCATGGGAAGCTGGGAAGTGCGGCCTTTCTTCAGAGGCCTGTGTGTCCAGCTAATGCTGTAGTTCTGTTGCTTTGAAGGGAAGGGGCCAGGTGTCAGGGGCTCTGTTGAAAAGGAGGCTTGTGGGCCCTCCCTGGTGGTGCAGTGGGTTAAGCAACGCACTATGAAGCAAACGGCAGCCCCTGCAGCACGAGTTCGATCCCTGCGGCCGGCCGGGAGGAGACCCACATGGCGCAGGCAGACCTCTCCTGCCTGGCCCGCTGCTCCCCTCAGCAGTGTGTTTCAGTCCATCTGCCTGTTCTGCCCCTGCTCTGTCTGGTGGACTCTCTCACCTCCTCGCACCTCTGGCCTGTACCCCAGCTCCTGTATGCATAAATAAATAAATCTTTAAAAAAAAAAGAAGGAGGCTTGTGAAGCCTGAAGACAGGACGTGAAGGCTTGTGAAGCCTGAGACGTGAACTCACTGCGTCCTTGATGACAAGAAAACAGGTACGGAGAAGAGAAACATTTGCCTGAGGCTGCGCAGCCAGGCTGGAGCTGCTCACGTCCTCCCACATCCTGAGCTGTGGGTTTGAATCCCGGTTTGAACCCTGGCCCTGCTATTTCCAGCTATGTGACCTTTGGCAACTTGGCACCTCTCTGAACCCACTGGGAGGTAACCAAGAGGTGCTCAGAGAGGTTTCTACTTCATTCTAAAAACATTTCTGCAGCTTTAGCCTGTGACACTGAAAAGGAAAATCATGAGAGAAAATGAAGGGACTCAATGGGAGGAGGCAGTTTGGTTGAGCTGCCAAATGTGAAGCCGAGTGTCATGGTGACCCAGGGGCATGTGGGCTCTGGTGGGGTAGAGGTCAGGGCTGCAGGCCCCTGGCCGACTCTCCCATGTTGACCTTGGCCTGAGGTCCTAGAACCAGCGTGGCCCTATGGACACTGCTTGTGAACCAGAACTGCTTCCCTGCCCTCCTCTAACCCCCACTTTTGCTCTCAGCACCTTCTACCTGTGCGGTGTGCTTTTCCATCTTTGGAACCCTAATCCATCTGACTCTTCTGGGGCTGTTCCATAACACCAGTTGCAAAAGGGTTGCTGCAGTGTCCTGGCCGGGATTGGGATTGGGCAGGCTGGCACCCACCATTGGGCCCAGCCCACTCAAACCCTGCATGTTCTGTACCAGATCTACGAAGACTCCATTGTCCTACAGTCAGTGTTCACCAGCGTGCGGCAGAAAATTGAGAAGGAGGATGACAGTGACGGCGAGGAAAGTGAGGAGGAAGAAGAGAGCAAGGAGGAAGAACCCTAAGTGTGGGCCTTTCTCTTCCATCTCTGCCCTACTGGCCAGTGCCTTCCTCCCAGTGACCTTGATGGGAGGGGATGGGTGTCTTCATTTTCACTTCGGAGATGACACAAGTCAGGTCAGCCCTTTCCCCAAGGTTATGCAGATTTGAGCCCTGGTTTGGGGTACAAAGCACCCCTAAGGGGTCAGGATCTGCTCTGGTCTGGAGGAGGTGCTCTGAATTTGGGTGAGATGGTCCCCTGGAAAGGGTGGCATGTTGAGCGATGCAATGCAAGTCTCTGAGACTGGAAAGCCAAATGGTCAGGCCTTGACAGGAGCCCATGGTGGGCCCTGATGGGACTGGGTGGGAGGGTGGGGTTCCAGGAAGAGAGTGGGGATGTCATGTGACAGATGGCCACAGCAGCATCTCTCCCACATGTGCTTCTAGATTCTTGCCCCTCCCCCATCAGGACATGGCCTCTAAATCTCCTGCCCTTGCTGGGAACCAGTGAAGTGCAGTGGAAGTGATAACTGTGTGTCTGCTTCTGCCAGGCTTGCTGAGACACTAAGGCCGCCAGCGCCCTATGACAAGCTAGCTGCCTAGAGGCTGCGATGTTGTGAGGAAACTCAAGCAGTGCTGTGAGGGACCACCAAGTCCACATAAGCTCCAGCTCCTGCCCTCAGCAGTGTACAATCACCCCATTGAGTTCTTCCCACATTCTTGACATAGAAACCATGGGAGAGAATAAACTCTTGTTTTAAGCTACTCAGCTGTTGGATGAGTGTTGCACCTAAAATAAATTTCAAATAAAAGTGGTCTAATTCACATGGGAAGAGCTTTAGAACGTCGTCAAAGATGGAAAAGCACACTGCACAGTGAAATGTTCCGCAAAACACAGGGCCCCAGGTCTCAGGCACACAGATGTTAGAGAAAGATGTATCAGGATGCACCCCGAGCAACCCATTCTGAGTAACTGTTACCCTAAGGGCAGGGAGGGAAAATAAGGAGTTAGGATATTACCTGGTGAGATCTAGGACAATGACTCATGTTAAGAGCCACTTCTGGATCCCTCACCAGTATTTCAACAGGAAACATGCTTTGGTTTGGGTTCATGCCATGGTGTCAGAGATTTGTACTGCAGTGAGGCCACATGTCTTCCAGAGCATCAGTACTGAGGAGGTGAACAAAGCCCAATTCATCTTGTTTCTCCCACACCCTATTCTGCTTCTGTGTCTCCCCTTCAGACCACAGTGGTCCCAGCACTCCAAGTCAGCTGTCATCCCTCTCTATCATGCAGTCTCCTAATTAAGTCAGTTAACCTTTCTAGATAGCGCTTCAGTTGTCCACCTCTCTCTCCAGCCTTGGCACCCACTTAGTCCACTGCCACCAACATTGCCCCAGACCGGTGAGGTCAGCCACCTTCACCCCCTGGTTGCCTGGCTCCCACCCTCCCCACCAAGCTGTTCTTCCCACCACAGGTTTCCAGATCTTCAGTTCCTGAATGCACATAAGATTCTCATCATCTGTACCTGGCAAATACTAAGACATGTCTTTCTAAACGTGGCCATGCTGAAGTTTCACACTTAGGGCCCTTTGACATGCAGGTCCCTCTGCCCATAACACCTCACTGGTCAGTCTCCTTCCTGTTCATTTCAAATAACACTTTCCTACCCCTCTTTGCCTTCCTTTTTTTTTTTTTTAAAGATTTGTTTATTTATGCATACAAGAATAGAGGTGGGGGGGCAGTAAGAGGATCCACCAGAGACAGAGTGGGGAGCAGAACAGGCAGATCCACTGAAACACACTGCTGAGGGGAGCAGTGAGTGAGACGAGAGGTCTGCTGGGGTTCCTGGCTGGGGTTCGAACTCAGGCCCTCACGGTGGTAGTGCTGAGGCCACTCTATGCCTTCCTTGACAATTGGAAGGAGGAATCATTCACTAAGAGAACCCTAAAAAGGTTTATTTTCAAAGCATTTTTCCGTAACACTTATGAAAGGTGATAGATAAGTAAGCTGTGGTAATGATGAATTGAAAGAGAAATGAATGCTAGCTTGTGTGCTGAGAAGCCAACACTGAAATATTTCTTACTGGCCTTTTATCTTAAGCCCCAGGGGTCTTAGCCTATGAACCACCAGGTAAATCCAAATTAAAACAATGGTAAATCCAAATTAGAAACTTAATTATTACTACTTAGCACTTAATAAACATTAAGTGATAACAGCAAGGCAAAGTGGTAGGAAGGCCAGTCATCAGTTTTCTGAAAAGCAGTTGATCAGATGACTTAAAATCGTCACCCTGGAGCCTCCCGGGTGGTGCAGCATGGCGCAGCAGACCTCTCCTGCCTCGCCCGCTGCTCCCCTAGGCAGTGTATCTCAGTAGATCTGCCTGTTCTGCTCCCCGCTCTGTCTCTGGTGAATCCTCACGCACACACATGCACACACCCTGCTCCACCTCTGATCTACACCCCAGTTCTTGTATGCATAAATAAATAAAAATATACTTTTAAAAAAATTGATATGAGTGGACTGATCATAGAGCCAGGACTGAAAAATACAGGGGTGGCATTAGAGGTGACAAAGGGGACAACCTCTCCCCCAACCCCTTACTCCATCCTCCCCAATTCAGCTACACCAATAGAGATCTTATTTCCCAGTCCTCTCACTGACTGACTTTGGTCAATGCCCTTCCTTCAACTAGCCTGTGCTTTTGGGGGTGAGTTGCTCTTCTAGTTGGTCACACTGCTATCATGATCACTTCAGACGGGCAGGCAGGGACTTGGCTTTTCCCTGCCCAAAGTACATGGTCTAAAATGTACACGTCTAAAAAGGGTGCTTCCTTTTCCTCTGTGACCAGAAGTAGGGTGAGTGACCGCTGAGCACTTAAATGCCATAAGTGCCCATCTGGGTAGAAAAAGGAAAGAAATTCTAGGCAGAGGGGAACAGCATGAGCAAAGGCGGAGTGTGCAGCTGACTGAGATGAGACAAAAACCCGGGGACCTGGCGCCCGGTCTCATGGGGCCCGCTGGCATCCCCAGAGCAACGTTAGTAACAGCAGCTGGTGCACTAACTCCCTCGATCCTTGCTCATCCTAGTAAGTGAGGGTGACCCTTGCCCCATTTGGTGAAGGAGGTGGTCAGGGCTCCCAAGAAGAGTAAAACAACTTGGCCAAAGTCACACAGAAAGAAGTTGAGTCAGGGTTTGTGTTCAGACTCTGGTTCTCTGCCCGCAGAATCAAGACGTAGCTGAAACACTGTGATAGGCCACTTTCACCTTGGTCCCTGTGTATCAGAATTGCTCTTAGCTGCAGGTAACAGAACAAATGATTGCAATAACCAGGAGCTTGTTTGCAAGTAACGTGGCTGACAGGGAACCTGGCTTTTCCTGCCTTTCTTTTCCACCATTCTCAGGATGAGCCTTTCTCCTTGTGGGCAGGAGACAGCAAGTTCTCTTCCAGGCCCCATCATAGTATCAACCAGGAGGAGAGGAAGGACCAAAAGCCAAGGGCTAAAGGTCAAAGGATTTTTCCTTGCAAGGGTAGCGTTTCACCAGGGCAGAAATTTCACCTGTTTCATTGGTTAGAAGTGGGTCTCAGAGCCACTGGCAGCAGTAGCCAAGTCTGGGAAAGTACTTTTATTTTTTATTTAAAGATTTATTTATTTATGCATACAACAACTGGGGTAAAGGCCAGAGGTGTGGGGGGGTGAGAATATTCACCGGAGGCAGAGTGGGGAGCAGAACAGGAAGATTGACTGAAGTACACTGCTGAGGGGCGCAGCGGGCGAGGCAGGAGAGGTCTGCTGCGCCATGTGGGTCCCCTCCCTGGCCTGGGATTGAACTCGTGCTGCAGTGGCTGCGTCTACTTCATAGTGCGGTTCTTAATCCCTTGCACCACCAGGGAAAGTTATAACTGGGCACGTTATAGCCTGAAACAGGATTAGGGGCTCTGTAGTGAATAAGACAAATGTAAATAAGTGCAGCTGCTGGCCAGACTAGCACAGGAGGTCCTCAGATAATGAATCCCCGTATGATCCAGCATACAGGGGCTTTCGGTATTCACTCAAAAGCAGGGTCTCAGAGACAGTTGCACACTTGTGTTAATAACCCAAAGACGGAAGCAACCCAAGCACCCATGGACAGGTGAACAGCTGTATTATGGTGTATCCATACAATGGAATTCTGGCTCACGCTACAATGTGGATGAACCGAGAGGGCGTCATGCTGAATGAAACAGCAATCATAGAACCACAAATAGTGTATGATCATGTGGTCCCTAGAGGGGTCACGGTCATAGACACGGAAGGCAGAGCAGTGAGTGCCAGGGGCTGGGAGAGGGGTGGAGAGGTAACGTTGAACAGAGAATGCATTTCAGTTGGGGCAGATGATCAGCTTTCTGGGGCTGACGGTGGGGTGAGCACACAGTGTGAGTGTATTTAATGCCACTGATCTGGGACTAAAAATGGTTTAAAAAATGGCTAAAACAGGCCTCCCTGGTGGCGCAAGGGATTAAGAACCGCACTATGAAGCATCTGCAGCCACTGCAGCACGAGTTTGATCCCTGAGGTCAGAGAGGGGACCCGCATGGCGCAGCAGACCTCTCCTGTCTTGCCTGCTGCTCCCCTCAGCAGTGTGTTTCAGTCAGTCTGCCTGTTCTGCTCCCCGCGAATTCCCAGTTTATCGCTGGCGAATCCTCGTACCACCCCACACCTCTGGCCCATACCCCATTCTTGTGTGCATAAATAATAAATCTTTTTCAAAAATGGCTAAAACATGTTGTATGTACTTACCACCAGAATATTAAGTTTTTACTTTCAAAAGAGAAACGAGGCCCTCGCTGCAAGCAGCTGGCCGTGTCTGGGTGAGTGTAACGTCTACTCAAGACCAAGTTACGCCAATTCAACGTGGGAGGACAGAGCCCCAGGAGCAGGCAGGCCAGGGCAGTCACGGTCATCCTGAGACTCAGAATGAGATGAGCAGTGGGGGTCAGCAAATTAAACCAGGTTTTTATGAACTAGCCTCTGCGGCCGTCAGCCGTGGCCTTGACCATGTCGACAAAGATGGCCCACGGCAGCGGCACAGAGGGTTGGCCTCCGCGGGGTCTCCCAGACACTTTACCCCGGATTCCCATGGGTTCCTGGCAGTGGAGTGAGGCTGAGAGAGGCTGGGAAGGCTGCACCCTCCTTGACAGACACTCCAAGGCTGAGGTTCCCCGCGGCTGATGCAAAAACTGGAACCAGGGTTGTCCTTATGGCTTAGAGGAAATTTCCACAGGGAGGTGTTTTAATTCTCCTATTTTTTTGCTTTTGAAAATTGTGAAATAGAGGGCCTCCTTGGGGGTACAAGGGGTTGATTACTGCACTGTGAAGCATCCGCAGCCACTGCAGCACGAGTTCGATCCCAGCCAGGGAGGACACACGGAGCAGCAGGCCTCTCCTGCCTCACCCGCTGCTCCCCTCAGCAGTGTGTTTCAGTCAGTCTGCCTGTTCTGCTCCCCACTCTGTCTCTGGTGAATCCTTTCACCTCCCCACCCCACACCTCTGGCCTGTACCCCAGCTCTTGTATGCATAAATAAATCTTTAAAAAAAATTAAAAACAGTAAAATACACATATTTAAAGTTACCATCTCAGCCATGTTTAATGTCCAGTCCTGTAACATTAAACACATCCACGCTGTTCTGTACCCATCCCCACCAGCCATCTCCGAAGTTTTTTCATCTTCCAAAACTGAACTATCCCCATTAAACACCAATCCCTATCCCCACTGCTCCCCACCACCGGCACCCACCATTCTACTTTCTGTCTCTGAATTTGAGTGCTCTAGGGACTCATGTAAGTGGAAGTGTTTTTTTTTTTTTTTTTTGTGACTGGCTTCTTTCACTTAGTCACCCAGGTTATAAAGTAACACATGACTATGAAATGACCTTGTAAGAAGTCAAGCAGGGGCCTCCCAGGTGGCGCAAGGGGTTAAGTCTCAGCACTATGAGCTATCCACAGCCACCACAGCATGATGAGTTTGATCCCCAGCCAGGGAGGGGACCCACATAGAGCAGCAGACCTCTCCTGCCTCGCCCACTGCTCCCCTCAGCAGTGTGTTTCAGTCCATCTGCCTGTTCTGCTCCCCACTCTGTCTCTCGTGACTCTGCCTCCCCCTGCACCTCTGGTCTTTACCCCAGTTCTTGTATTCATAAATAAATCAATCGTTTTTAAAAAGTCAAGCATTACAGGAAGAGATGCACCCTTCCCCACTTGCTGGCTCGGAAACCAGGGTCGTGTGCTCCCCAAGGATGTAATCACTTGCTACCCCAGAGAGCTGATATCAGCCTCACTGGGCCACCTTCTCTCTCACTCATAACTGTCTCTCAACCTTGGTTCTTCAGCAGTCAGTCAAATTCAGGTCCTGGGGCCTCCCTGGTGGCGCAGTGGGTTGAAGGCTGCACTGTGGACCATCCTCAGCACAGCAGCGAATGTTTGACCCACATGGCGCAGCAGACCTCTCCTGCCTCACCCTCTGCTCCCCTCAGCAGTGTATTCCAGAAGATTCACCTGTTCTGTTCCCCACTCTGTCTCTGGTGAATCCTCTCACCCCCCGACACCTCTGGCCTGTACCCCAGCTCTTGTATGCATAAATAAATAAGTCTTTTTTTAAAAAATGACACGAAAATAGGAATGGAAGGAAGTGCCCTAAAAAAAAAAAAAAATTCAGGTCCTGGAAGTCTATTGCCAGATGCAGGGAGAGGCAAATCCATCTGCAGCCCAGAGCTTGTGTCTGGGCGACGGCACAGCCCAAACCTTTGCAGCCCAAGTCAGGCAGCTGGTAAATGCGGAGCTCCTCTCGCCTCTCAGCCAAGAGATGGGGGTCCAGCCCTCACCATTGCTCGCCTGGGCTAGCACATCCCCTATGCCTCCATGCGCCTCCCCTTCCGTCAGACCCCATTCAACTGCTGAGTCAGGTCCCATCCCTTAACTTCCTTCAGCAATGTTTTTGTTTGTTTGTTTTTAAGATGTATTTATTTATGCATACAAGAGCTGGGGTACAGGCCAGAGGTGTGGGGGTGAGAAGATTCACCAGAGACAGAGCGGGGACCAGAACAGGCAGATCTACTGAAACATACTGCTGAGGGGAGCAGCAGGCAAGGCAGGAGAGGTCTGCTGCACCATGTGGGTCAGCTCCCTGGCTGGGTACTGAACTCTTGCTGCAGCGAATGTGGGTGCTTCACAGTTCAGTGCTCAACCCGCTGCACCACCAGGGAGGCTCCAGCAGTGTTTTTCAGTTTCTTTTTGTACATGTCTTCCTTCTTGGTTAGCTTTATTCCTAAGTATTTTATTCTTTTTGATAAATGCTATTGTTTCTTGATTTCCTTTTGGGATTGTTCTTTGCTAGCATATAGAACGGAACATTTCTGCGCGTTGATTTTTATATCCTGTACTTAGCTGATTAGTACATTACTGCTAGTGTGTGTATGTTAGAATGCTTAGGGTTTTCTACACATAAAACTTCTAGTCTTTCCAATTCAGATGCCTTTTGATGTCATTTTGATGAGATGTTGGGTTCAGAGAGTGGGGCACTTCAGCTCGTATGCATAAACAAATAAATCTTTTTTAAAAATTTAAATAAAATCACAGGTTTATTAGGAAAAGGAGAAAGAAAAAGAGAGGCAACTTCATAGTCACAGGCAAGTGGTATTTTGCCAGTGCGGAAATGTACTGATATATAATCTTCTTTTGGGAGGGGTTCATTCCTCTGTGGAATTATTATCTGTTTTTAAATTAATTACTTCTAATGTATGACTAGGTTGATTTGTAAGGACCAGGGTGACCCTCAACCTCCATGTTCCCATCTCTGGTTTAAGCCTCTGGATAATTCTTATAGCATCTGACACTTGTTACAGCAGTTGGGGCCTAAGGAATTTTCATTCTATAGCTGGTTTAAGACCTAGGTTCATAGGGCCTCCCTGGTGGCACAGTGGGTTAAGCAACGCACTATGAAGCAGGCCGCAGCCACTGCAGCACGAGTTCGATCCCTGCGGCCGGCCAGGGAGGGGACCCACACGACACAGCAGACCTCTCCTGCCTCGCCCGCTGCTCCCCTCAGCAGTGTATTTCGGTCCATCTGCCTGTTCTGCTCCCCGCTCTGTCTGGTGATTCCTCTCACCTCCCATGACTCTGGCTTGTACCCCAGCTCTTGTATGCATAAATAAATAAATCTTTTTAAAAATTCACTTTTAAAAAAAAAGAGCTATGTTCATAATTTCTATCCCCCACCTCTAGTTTCTGATGAGTCCATCCTAAATTTTCTACTCCTTTTATTTTTTTTTCTTACCTAATTACTTTAGCTGGAACTTCTAATAGTACGTTAAATAGAAGTGATGAAAGCAATGTCTCTTATCCCGTACCTTAGAAAAGTCTTTTTACTTCTGAACTACAAGTATGTTTCACCAATTCAAACCAAATGAAACATCTTTTCTCGAGGAGCCTCCCACTTGTCATACTGTAAGTGGCCCGTGCATCATACACACACCCGCCCTGTTCTCTCTCTTGGAGTCCTGAGGTCCAAGTGATAGCTTGGTCAATTTTGACTTTCCCCTGACCACCGTTCTGGGCTCTCCATGTTCTCAATACATTTCTGATGTTGTTATAGCCACACCAACAACTTCTCTTGTTTTCACTTATTTAACACTTACTGCAGACAGGTGCTGAGATACCAGCCATGGTGACTCCTCATGTGGCTTACGTGTTCTGCGAGACAACTGATGGGGACTGAATTAAGGCAGGTCCCCAAATGTACCTACTAGAAGGCTCTGAGGTGTCTGCAGTTCCTCCTGCTGTCTGCTGACCTCTGAGCCCACGGCCAGATGGCAGTTGCTATAGCTCATCTCTGCCAAGGCAGGGTTCCTTTTGGGTTTCAGATTATTTATGCATACAAGAACTGGGATACAGCCCAGAGGTGAGGGTGAGAGGATCCACCACAGACAACAGAACAGGCAGATTGACTGAAATACACTGCTGAGGGGGAGCAGTGGGTGAGGCAGGAGAGGTCTGCTGTGCCATGTAGGTCCCCTCCCTGGCCTGCGGCAGGGATCGAACTTGTGCTGCAGTGACTACAGTCTGCTTCATAGTGTGTTGCTTAACCCATTGTGCCAACAGGGAGGCCCCTCAGATATTTATTCTTGTCAGAGCCTCCTGTTGAGTCAGAGAGGTGAAAACCAGCATGAAGCTGGTTCATTAGAATATTGAAAACGCCCTCCCTGGTTTGTCTTCGAGGGAGCTTTCAAATAAAGTGGGTCCCAGGGAAGATGATTTTTAAGTGCCTAGGAGGAAGTTCTTCCCTGTAGAAGAAAATAAATACACGTGTTGCAATACAAAGACAGCCAAAAAAAAAAATTTTTTTTAGCCAAAAAATTTTTAAATCTGTCTGTGGTATTTATTATGTGCCAAGTTTGCCTTCAGTCATGACATATATCTTACTTAACCCTCCTGTAGCGGCAGGATGGAAGGTGGCACAGGAGCAAGGTTCAGGATCAGACGGGTGAGGGAAGGAGAGTCTTGGAGCCCTTGGTGGCTTTCATACTTTTATTAGTAGAGGTGGCCAGCTACATGGCAGGCATGGGGGCCGGGCGGCCAAGAGGCTGGCAGGCCGCCCAGCCCCCGGCAAATCTCACCCTCTCCACTGCTTCTTCTCTCTCTGCTGCTGCTTGTCAGTACTGTCTGTCCTGTCGGTTCTATCAGTCTGTCCTCGCAGTTCTGGCGTCCTCATGACGCCGCCCATTTATGCCCGTGTCAAACTCAGGTGCGCCCACTTGCACATGCCCACCCTGGAATGCTCGCAGCACCGCAGGTGTCCATCATCAGTGGTGGGAGGGTGGAAAGACCTGATCATTCTCTGAACCTACAGTATCTCCATTTCTGGAAAAGAACTCTGTTGCGGCAGGATGGGGGTGGCACTGGAGCAAGGTTCGGGATGGTTCTGGGCAGACGGGTCAAGGAAGGAGTCTCTTGGAGCCCTTGGTGGCTTTTCAGACTTTTTATTTAGTAGAGATGGCCAGGTACATGGCAGGCAGGGGTGCCGGGGGGCCGGGAGGCTGGCAGGCCGCCCAGCCCCCAGCGCATCTCACCCTCTCGGCTGCTTCTTCTGCTGCTGCTGCTGTCGGTTCTCTCCATCGGCCCTCGCAGTTCTGTCTGTTAGTGCTCGCAGTTCTCACAGTTCTGGTGTCCTCATGACGCCACCCATTTATGCCCGTGTCCAACACAGGTGCGCCCACTTGCGCATGCCCACCCTGGAATGCTCGCAGCACCGCAGGTGTCCATCATCACAGTGGTGGGAGGGTGGAAAGACCTGATCAACCTTTACCCTACACCTCCCTACAACCATATAAAGTAAATGAGGCTATTGGAAGTAGAAGTACATAGATTAAAATGATTATCCCGGGAAGATTCTTTTTAAAGTTGCCCCTGCCTTAATCTAGAACTAACTCTGGAGACATTAAGCCCATTTGCAGGTGGCGCTCTCCAGGAGAGACAAGGGTTTGAAGGGAAATCAAACCCACTGCTGGCGGTGGGGGTGGGGGGTGCAGCATATGCTGTAAGGAAAGGAATTTGATAGCGTCAGTCACAAGGTCACAAGCGTTGCAACAGCTCCCAGAACTTAGGCTTGTAAATTTCTCTCAGGTGATGCTAATTATCTCACTTGACCCTAACACTGAAGCTACCAGGGGAAGCAGGCATTAGTTCTTCTCCTTTCCAGGCTGGGAAAGCTGATTTCGCTACCCAAGATGTGTCTGATTTGTATGCTGGGGCTCTTAACTGCCATACACTTCTTTTTTTTTTTTTAAAGATTTATTTATTTATGCATACAAGCACTGGGGTACAGGCCAGAGGTGTGGGGGGTGAGAGGACTCACCACAGACAGAGCAGGGAGCAGAACAGGCAAATCAGTGGAAGTACACTGCTGAGGGGAGCAGCAGGCACAGCAGGAGAGGTCTGCCTCACCATGTGGGTCCCCTCCCTGGCCTGCGGCAGGGATCGAACTCGTGCTGCAGTGGCTGAGGTTTGCTTTATAGTGCGTTGCTTAACCCACTGCGCCACCAGGGAGGCCCCATCTGCCATACACTTCTGATGAAAGCCTTCCTCTGAATTAATCACTAGTTTTCTGCCTCTTCTGTCTCCCCTTTATGGATTTCCCCATAAGCCTGCTGTGAGGTTAGTTTGCCTGCCAAACTCAGTTTGTAAAACCCCAGAGAAACCCTCTGTAGGAAGCCAGCAAGAGAGCCAGAGCCTAGGTACAGGTGACTCTCATTCATGCCTTTTTAGCAAAGAGCCTCAGGAAACCTCACCAATCCCCTCAGGGCTCCAATTCTTTTTTTTTATTATTATTATTATTTTTTACAGTGTTTGCTTTCTTTTCTACGTGTAGTTCCCATAGAGTTTCCACCACTAACTCACCTGTGTGCCATCACCATAGTCCCTTGTGCTCTCTGGTCCCAGCCTGGATCCCAATCCCTCCCTCTCCCCTGCAGAACGTCTCTGTTTCGGAGTTGTCTGTTTATTTTTGTTTGGTTTGGTTTTATTGTTTTGTTATATTTTTCCCTGTAGGTTCTGAGAAAAGTCTCAGGCTTTTCCGCCCTCCCACCATTGGTGTAATGATGGGCACCTGCGGTGCTTCACCCATACCTGGGTGGGCATGCGCAAGTGGGTGCACCTGGGTTTGGACACGGGCGTATAAGGGCGGTGTCATGAGGACGCCAGTACCAACCAGCAGCGAGAGTACCAATGAGCAGCAGTAGCGGAACAAGAGCAGCAGAACAAGAGAGAAGAAGCAGACGAGAGGGCCAGCCTCCCGGCCCCCCGGCACCCCCGCCTGCCATGTACCTGGCCACCTCTGACCATAAAAAGTGTAAAAGCCACCGATGGCTCCAAGACTCCTTCCTTTACCCCCTGTCTGCTAGAACCATCCCGAACCTGCCCTGTGCCCCTTTCCTGACGCTACCCCCCTTGATACCTTATAATCCTCCAATCCTTCTCTAAGTGAGACTACCCTATTTTTTCTTTTTCCTTCTCACTTATTTCACTGAGCATAATCCCGTTGAGTTCCATCCATGTTTCTGAAAATGGCTCTAGTTTATCTTTTTTTGATTGCTGAATAATATTCCATTGTGTATATAAACCACATTTTCTTGATTCAGTCGTCTATTTTGGGGTATTTGGGTTACTTCCATGTCTTCTCTATTATAAATAATGCTGTAATAAACATGGGGGTGCATGTATTCTTTTGATTTGATGTTTTTATGTCCTTTCGTTAAATCCCTAGGAGCAGGATTGCTGGGTCATATGGTAGCTCCATTTTTAACAGATTGAGGAACCACCATGCAGCTTTCCATAGTGGTTGGACCAGTTTACATTCCCACCAGCAGTGTACTAGGGTTCCTTTTTCTCCAAATCCTTGCCAGCATTTGTTGTTGTCAGATTTTTTAATATGTGCCATTCTGACTGGCATCAGGTTTTTGGTTTCTTTTTTTAAAGATGTATTTATTTCTGCATACAAGAGCTGGGGTACAGGCCAGAGTCCAGGGTGGTGAGAGGATTCACCAGAGACAGAGTGGGGAGCAGAACAGGCAGACTGACTGAACACACTGCTGAGGGGAGCAGCGGTCAAGGCAGGAGGTCTGCCGCGCCATGTGGGTCACCTCCGGCCAGCGGCAGGGACTGAACTCGTGCTGCAGTGGCTGAGGTTTGTTTCATAGTGCATTGCTTAATGCACTGCGCCACTAGGGAGGGCCCCTCATGGTGGATTTAATTTGCATTTCCAGCTCCCAATTCTTAAAAGTTACTCTTGGAGAGCAACTGTCCTCTGTGGCTTATGATAGAGGAAAGAATAGAAAACTTGGAGAGAAAAGAGGAAACACAAGATCAAAAACCTGGCTCCTGTAATGCCAGGAGCTGGAGGTGGGGGTAGAAGTGATTAGCATGGTCTTTAAACTAGCTATAGAAATAAACAATCCTTGAGGCCTCCCTGGTGGTGCAAGGGGTTGAACACTGCAGCATGAATTCAATCCCTGGCCAGGGAGGTGACTCACATGGCGAGCAGACCTCTACTGTCTCGCCTGCTGCTCTCCTCATGTGGAGGCAGGAAGGCACAAGGAAAGGTCTCTTCATCCATGCAGATGGGTCAAGGAGGAGTCCTGGAACCCTCCCTCGGTGGCTTTTTCAGGCTTTTGTTGGTCTTTCTGCATCAGAGGCCACCAGGTACACTGCAGGCGCGGAGGCCAGGGGGTGGGTGGTGGGGGTGGTACAGGAGGCTGGCAGGCCTCCTAGTCCCAGTGAATCTTCACTCTGGGCTACAACTGCTTCCTCTGTGCTTCTGCTGTGCTGTGCTCCTACTTCTCCTCTTCTGCTCCTCCTGCTTATTTCCTGCTTCTCGTTCTGGCATCCCCGTGACACCACCCTTATAGGCCCTGTATCAGCTCAGGTGTGCCCACTTACGCATGTCCCCACCCTACTTCATTAGGCATGCGTGCAGGACTACAGGTGTCTATTATTGACACAAATGGAGGGAGGGCAGAAGAGCCTGATAACTTTCATTTACCCTACACCTCAGCAGTGTACTTCAGTACATATGCCTATTCTGTTTCCCGTTCTGTCTCTGGTGAATCCTCTCACCCTTCGCACCTCTGACCTGTACCCCAGTTCTTGCGTACATAAAAAAAAAAGAAATGAAACTTTAGGTGCCAACCTCTAGATAACCAGGTACAGACCCAAGCAGGTGCCAGAATGCTGTAGAGAGTTTCATGGGTGCGACAGGAGGTGAGGCTATGGAGAGTGAGGGCCATTGTAGAATCTCTGGTCCTTTTCAAATTTTACATAGTTATCCAAAATTGACAAAAACAAACCACTCCACGAAGGCGTGAGCCCCTCCCAAAGAGAAGATTCTATCAGTGCCATCTCTGCACTGGCACAGGCAGCTGTCTCTCTGCCCATCTGCCTGTGCCTCTGCCAGGTGCTTTTCCCCCGTTCTCTCCCCCCATAGGGCAGCAGCCTTCTTGCCTGCCCATGCGTGACCTGTACCATGCTGGGGCTTCTCTGCACTGACCTCCCTCAGCAGAGGCAGCTTTCCTCAAGGCTGCCCACCTGCGGTCATGCAGGCCTCTCTTAGCAGACCTGCCCTTTTGGGACAGCTCTTTCTGTCCACTTTTGTCTATGCAAGTTTCCCTTTTCCTTCTCTCCCTTTATCATAATAAACTTTCCCTTTTGGATATAACTAACACTTCCGTCTCATGGAGAAACTTGCCTGGGACACTTGGTGGTACCCCAGAAAGAGGAGCTCTGGTGAAACTTTCCCCAGAGTTAATCGAAAGCACCAGCACCTCCCAAATTGACTTCATTTAGATAATCAGGCAAAAGCCTTGTTTTGTTTTGATTTTGCTTTGGGGAAAGAAACCAGCCTTCCTGTTTATTCAACTCCTCCTAAAAGGATAAATCAATATGTCCAGACCTTGAAGCTTGGGTCAACTGACTTTAGAAATGTTTTTGCTCATAATTCATGCAAGAATTGGATCCCACAAAATAAAATTAGTTTTTGGTTGTACATTCCTAAAGATTTTATTTAAATACCTCATTGATTGTTCTTCCAAATCTCTGTATAAACAATCTCAAAACAATATTGAGTCAGTTAAAATCTATATACAGTTCTTAGAAGGAAAAGGGAGGGATGTGGGGCGGGTGCCCGATTTATCTAGTTTTTTTCTTCTGAAAAATAAAAGGTCGCCTTTAGGGGACGAAGGTCTTTAGGGGAGGTCATCTAGACTGTTAGACGATTTGGGAAAACTGCGGAATGTTAATCTTCTGGCGGCACCAGAGAGAACCTTGGCAATTAAAAGGTAGAGAAATTTAAGGGAGATTTCTCAGGAGGCATATTTCCATCGTTGCGGGAGGAGATGAGCTCATCACGGCAACCAAACCACAGCGTATCCAGCAGCCTGCCCAGGCTTCGGAAAGGGCTGAATCTGAGTCTGGCCTTCAAGGGTTAAGGCGTCCATGTCACATCAGCCGTTCCAAACTCCTCCTCTCCCAGTGAGGCGAAGATATTTGAAAATCACCCCACTGCAAACTCCTCCCCCTGCGAGAAACTTCACATTGAAATGCTGCAAATGACTGGGGCCCCGCGTGCAGTAGCCGCTGGGCCCCGCGAAGCCCGGGTTTTCAGCGCCGACACTGCGGACAGCGGACAGGGCCAGGGCGTCGCCGGGGGAGGCTGCAAACATGAGGCCAGAAAACTGGGGACTGCGCTGGGCAGTGGCCCTGCTCCTCGCCGCGACGGGAACAACAGGTAAAGTGGCTCCAGGCGCCGCGCGTGGTTGGGGTGAGCTCCCCGAATTCTGGAAGCTCCGAATTTGGGGGGAGAGTCAAATCACCCAATTCTTGGAAGACTTGTGGAAAAATGGGACGTAGCTTTCCCCAAAACTCTGGGGGCGCTGAAGAGAACCCTGGAGGAGTGACGACAACCCCAGGCGGCTTTCCAGGGAAAGTTTCTCTGGGCTTTCTCAGAGCGGGTGGGGCTCAGGGAACCCTATACCTGCGGGAGGGCCCCTCCCGGAGTTATTCTAGGGGTAAGAGTGACCCAAAGGCTGTCTGCTCAGCCCCAAGGTGCCTGCGGGCGTTTCCCGGCGACTGTTTGTGTACAGGGATTACCGCGGCCAGGCTGGCTTTGTGCGCCTCGAGGGCGCCGCGGGGTCTTCCCGAGCAAGCCGGGCGAGCACTTTCACCCCAGGCCCTTCACACGCACTTCTGCCCGGGCTACGACTCCAGCCCCGCCTCCAACCCCGCGGACCCGCCCTCGAGCTCCCATTGGACGCACTGTGAACAGGCGAGTCTCGAGCCACTCCCCTTGGCCAATGGGAGATGGCATTTGAGGAGACACGCCCGTCTCGGGGTGGGGCTTGCGCCCGGTGGGCGGGGCCAGCGCCGGGTACTCGCGGCACCTAGTTCCAGGGGTGGCGAACCCTGGAGAAACCCGGGAGTTTCCTGTCTCAAAGGAGGGCACATCCGGGTCCTCGGAGCCGGATCCGGGGGCAGGAACTAGGCGTTCGCTGAGCGCCGGGGTTTCCCTGGAATCAAAGACAAAGTTTTCATCCGCACTTTGTACTTGCGGCCGCCAGTGCTCTTCCTGCCCCGTCAAGTTGACCAACCTCATGTTGGAGACTGCAAACCTTTAGGGTTGTCCAGAGACTTTAAATGGGTTCGGCTGAGCTGCCCCCTTGATGATTTTTCATTTTAGGACGTTTCAAATTTAGATTTGACCAAGAAGCTAGTGGGTGTTGGATCTTTAATTGCTCCTCTTTCTAGTATTTTTAAATGAACTGCCAGAAGCACCTGACCAAGCCCCGAGTGATCAATAAGTGGTTCTTTTCCTACTTAGAACTAGCTCTGCCTGCAAACAGATTGGGGTTGTCTGATTAACATGATTACAGGAAGCTTTTCTTACTGGCAGGGGAATGGCTGTGGAGAGTCCATACCTGTGGCTCATCAGTTTCCTCTGGGAAGGGAAGGGAGAGGAGAGGTTGTAAATTACAAAGCAGAGGATTATCGTAATCATTCCTTGCCCAGTTGTGTGAAGGAAGGGACCATGGCGTGGTCAAGAGGCAACTGATCTGCCTGCATTTCACAGGCTCACGGACTCCTTCCCTAAGAGGAAACAATGTCTGAGAAGTCCTGAGCAAGATGTGTTGCTTAGTTTAGTTCCTCTGTTGCTGAGTAACGGAAAATCTCATCTCTCTTTTGTTCTAAAGGAGACTTTTGGGGACTCAGGGGAGTCTTGACGTGTTCCCCAGACTCAGAACTGGCAGCTCCTTTCTCCTCCAGTGTCAACCCTGCTTCTTAGCTATCCTCCAAGCGTCTGGGGCGGAGGAGGGACTTCCCTTGGCATTGGAAGTGGTTGGGATTGGAAGCCTTCACTGAGCCAGATGAAAATTAGTTACAGTAGTAGTGTTGGAAGTGTCAATCATGCCAGGAGTAAACGGAACTCAAAGGAAGTAGACTGGTCCCACCTAGAGTTGTATCTGCTTTATTGCCCCAGGGGGACTAGACTGTCATTGGTGGATAAACTTTTCTTCTAGGGCAACACTGACAGAAGGGCTTGTTTGGAGACTGCAAACCTTTAAGGAAAATTATGTGCCTCACCCATTTTCTAAGATATTTCTGCTCTTATTTGGAGGCTGCCCCTTCTGTTAAGATCCAGATCTAGATGGCTTTGTTGCTGGGTATTTTGATGGCCCTTCACATTCCACGTTGAGTCCATTTATAGTAGCCATTCTTTGCCCAGCTGTGAAGCAAGTCACCATTTGTTGCTAAGACACCCTGGAAATAAGAGCTATACTGACGTGGACAGGCTAACCCTCCCCAAAGGAGCAGGCAACAAAACCTACCATCAAGGTCATCTAGTTTGGAAAACAGCAATGGTAAAGTGATTTCTCACCTGTTTTTAGCTGAGTCTATTTGCTTCAGCCATTTCTGGTTTCGAGGAAATGATTGCATCTTTAATTTTGATTTCCCTGCACAACAACTATCTTCAGTAACATGGGAAAAAAAACATCGAAAGTATTTACCACCTCATTTGTGTGCAGGAGAAAAAGCAGAAATGTATATTCTTCTCTATTTTAGTAACTTAGTTCTTTGTTCTTGAAATTATTTGTAACATGAATTCTAAGTATTAAGACTTTTTTTTTTTTTTTTTCAGGAAGATGCAATATTTGTGTAACTATAGGTATCTTCAGTATGAGGGGGTGTGGGCTGGTTCTCTGGTTTGCCTTTGTTGAAATTAAAATAAAACTGACATGGAAAATTCAAGCTTTCATCTGCAATGAAAAAGAAACAAGAAAGACTTGGAGTTTCTTTGGGCTGTGCTATTCTGAATAGGGCTAGTGCTTATTTCTGGTGTTGGCTGCCGTGGGGACACCTGCCTCATGTGCTGTCACTGGGTGATGGCTGTTCCTCCGTTTCAACTAGCAAGCCCAGAGAGTTCATTTCCCAGCCTGCTGTTGTCCTGCTGTGCCATTTATTTTTCAAACACTGTCCAGAGCTGATGACAGCTATTGACAGAAATATGTAGTGGTGGGGTCTTCCCATGCATGAGGTCTTTTGCCATTAGTGGCTAGCAAATACTGGGAACCGCTGTCACGGGACAGCTTGATGTCCAGGGTTATTTTGTTTTATTTTTCTTTAAAGGACTTACACTGTAATTACTAGCTCCAATCTTTCTATGGGCACATTTTATAGATAAGGTGTGTCCTTGTGCAAAGCTTGGGAGAGGAGAGCAGGGCATTAGTGGCAACCCGAGCTCAGATCACCTGTGGGGGAGGGGAGGGAGGCTATTGGGAGTTTCTCCTCTGAGCTTTTCATTGCAAATGCCCCCAGCCTGAACTTCCTTTTGTTCTGAGAGGCCTGTGCGATAGCAGCAAGAAGTGAGTCATTTCCTCCTTTTGGCACTATCAGGATTTGGCTGTGAGTCAGTTGGGATGTGGGGTGTTTTATAGAGGCACCTCTAAGGGAGACATCCTGTTTGGAATCAGTCCTGGGGCAACTGAAGTATCTGTCTGTGTGACCACAGCAGATTCCAGAGCTCAACTCACTGGCTTCTTTCTTCCCTCCCTCTCTTCTGCTCATTCTCTTAGTTCCCTGGGCTCCCAAAAGTGACCCCCTCAGTTACCAAGTTCTGGAAATACTTCCAAACACTCCTTATATTCCTCTGTCTTTGTCACCTTTATCCTCTCTTTGGCCCTTCTCATATCTCTCGTAATCTCTCCTAACCACCTGACTGGCTTCCTAAGCATGAGCCCTGAACTTGAACTTTAGCTACCCAGAGGGTTTTTTTTTTTTTAATTGAGGTATAACTGACATATCTTTGATACCCACTAGGATGTTTTTCAATAGGATAATATTTCTAGCCTTCCAGAATGTTCCTTTATGTTCTTTCTAGTTGACTCACCATCCCCACACTCCAGAACAACCTCTAATCCAAATTTCTTTCATAGATTATTTTTGCCTGTACTAGAACTTCATGTAAATGTGATCATGATTTGCATATTGGAGCAAAAGAACCCAGATGCACACAATGTTTTGAAGATCTGGACACAGATTTTCTGTTTTTAATCAGATGTTTATTATGTCAGACTTAGATGGGCCCTTTTTTTTTGTTTTGTTCTTTAATCTTCATAACACCCTCTAAGAAATAGGGGCTGCTCTTAGAGGAAACTAAGACCCAGAGGATTTAAGTCCATTGCTCAAGTTGTTCTGTTGACTAGTTTAAAGACCTATAGATCCCTTTGAAACCAAGCCTGTGTTAGCACTTCACTGCACTACCTCTAGGGAGTCCGCACAGAACCATCAAAGCACAAATGGGTCAGAAGGCATGTCTCCCTTCCACGGGTCCTTTACCAGAAATGTCAAATCACAGTTCCTCTGTCCCTATGTTTTTTTTTTTTTTTTTTAAGTTTACTTTGAGCATCCCTGGTGGTGCAAGGGGTTAGTCTCAGTGCTATGAAGTTATCCCTTTATACTAGTTACCATGCAGTTAGGGCAAAGTTAATCATTAGTAATTGAGCACGCACGTACAGTCACGTTTCAAATGGCATTCTTGATCATTTTTATTTATCTTTTTGCCTGACCTCCCAGAATATCTGATCAGAAGGTCTGTTTTTATCTTGAAAGTTGGGGGTGGGAAGGGCAAAGAGCTCGTTATTAGCAGTAAATTTGTCAATGCTACCATTTAAGGCCATGACCTGGAATTTGTGGTGTCACATCCACTTATCCCATTGCCTTAAGCTCGGATTACATAGCCACACCCACCCACAAGGGAGATTGGAAAATTATAAGTCAATTTTGGGTCCTGGGGCCTCCCTGGTGGCGCAGTGGGTTAAGCAACACACTATGAAGCAAAACACAGCCACTGCAGCACAAGTTTGATCCCTGCCGCCAGCCAGGGAGGTGACCCACATGGCGCAGGCAGACCTCTCCTGTTTCTCCCACTGCTCCGCTCAGCAGTCTATTTCAGTCAATCTGCCTGTTCTGCTCCCCACTCTTTTCTCTGGTGGATCCTCTCATCCCCTGCATCTCTGGCCTATACCCCAGCTCTTGTATGCATAAATAAATAAATCTTAAAAAAAAAAAAATTGGGGTCCTGTGCCCAGGTAAAACTTGAAGGTCTTAATAATATGGAGGAGGAGAAGGACAGATGCTTGGACATATTCTTCAGCCTCACAGCAAATAACTCTACCTGGAAGTTCCCACTCTCCTTCGTTTTCTTAAACACTGAAAGTGTTAACCTGTAGCCAGTTTACTGGACTAAAATTTAGATGGGTCATATGATCGAGGTAATATCACCTTGAATACAAACAAATTGTGAGTGTTTAAAGAGGACATCTAGGCCTCCCTGGTGGCATAGGGGTCAAGTCTTAGCACTATAAGGTTATCGCCAATATGGCCTGAGTTTGACCCCGGGCCATGGAGGTCACCCATATGTCACAGCTGACCTCTCCTGTCTCGCCCGCTGTTCCCCTCAGCAGTGTATTGCAGTTGATTTGCCTGTTGTACTCCCAGCTCTGTCTCTGGTGAATCCTCTCACCCCGACCTGCCACACCTCTGGCCTACACCCCAGTTTTCCTATGAATAAATAAGTAAATATTAAAATTTAAAAAATGAAGATGACATCTAGGGGAAGAGACACATCTCAATATATAGTCACGTTTGTGGCAGTTATAATATTTTGTCCCCTTGTCCCAGTGGGTCTGTTATAGGGCAACCCTAATATAAAATGGGTTTGCCTGACTGGGTCCTCACTTGCGCGCTCGAATGGCACTTATAATGCTCCAACTGCAGGCACACACAACAAAGGTTAATAAAGGGTTTTATTTACAAGGGAAGGAGAAATAGCGTAGTGAATAACACAAGGGGAAGAGAGGGATACAGATCTGTAAATATTCTACCAGTTCCTTGGAGGTGGAACCCAACGGTGTGCTGAGAGCTGACTCCCAAGGAAAAAGGATCCCCCAAGGCCCACGTGTCTGCTTTTATATTCAGCCTGGCTGCTCAACTCCACCCTCAGGTCCCAGTGACCCGCTCTTCGATAATGACCTATGGGATTTGTAGTTCTTGGATCTTGTAGGTTTGGAATGGGGGTCGAAGTCCATAACCTATTTGTATAATCCACTTAGGAGGGTCTTTCCCCCTAACAGGTCCACACTTTAAACTCAACAGTCATGTCACAGTCTTGCGTGCATTAATCTTTTGGATGTATTCTGTGCATGCTCTTCTATACTTTTGGTTCATGAAATTGAATAGTTGGTGTGTATTTGATTTCCTGAGAACCTGGTATTGCTGTAAGATTGCATTTCAGGTTGGTTGTTATGCTGGCAGGGAATAATGCAGAGAGCAAGGTCAGTTTCTGATTCCAGCTCTCAACCTCCCTCCCCTTTCCTCCTCTCTCAGTGGGAGACAAATGTGGGAGAAACGAGTTCCAGTGCCTAGACGGGCAGTGCGTCTTCTACCACTGGGTCTGCGACGGGAAAGCAGAGTGCTCAGACGGCTCGGATGAGTCCCGGGAGTCCTGCAGTGAGTGTCCCTGGACACGCCTCCTGACCCCATCCTAGTGGGTGGGAAGGGGCCGGCAAAGTGATACACTGAACACCAGTGTGCAGAGAGAAGCTTCTGTTGCCAGCTGTAAATAAAAATTTGAGGTGGCTCACAGAATACAAATTGGACCATTTTAAAGGATCTGCTCAATAGCATAAACATATTCCCGATTAATAATACTGTGCAGCCACCACCCCATCCTATTCCAAAGTCTTTATCACCCAGTGTTCAATTTTTAATAAGTGCCACTAAATGCCCTGAATTTTGAACCCACCAAAAGGGTGGATTGGGCTCCTTCTAAAAATTCTCCTTCACAAATCTAGGACCGGCTGAGCAGATTGGTCTGCCCTTTGGGTTAAGGCTCAGATCTGTTTCTCCCCAGTGTCTGTCACCTGCAAGCCGGGGGACTTCAGCTGTGGGGGCCGTGGCAATCGCTGCATTCCTATGTCCTGGAGGTGTGACGGCCAGATGGACTGTGTGAATGGCTCAGATGAGGAAGGCTGTGGTAAGTGTGCCCTCTCCCCGCCCAGATGCCAGGGTGGCTTGTGTAACATCAGATACATTTAAAGTGTACACTGTGGTGACCTGATACACATATGTATTTTGGTTTTTTTAAGATTTATTTTTATTTATTTGTGCATACAAGGACTGGGGTGTAGGCCAGAAGGGTGGGGTGGGGGTGAGAGGATTCACCAGATACAGAGTGGGGAGCAGAGCAGGCAGATCGACTGAAGTCCTTGCAGTGGGACTTGCAGAGGGGAGCAGTGGGTGAGGCAGGAGAAGTCTGCTGCGCCACCTGGGTCAGATCCCTGGTAACTCATGTCTCAGTGGCTGGTGAAAACTTGATAGTGCTGACTTTAACCCCTGAGCCACCAGGGAGGCCCCCACGTATGTATTTTTTTTTTTTAAAGATTTATTTATTTATGCATACAAGCACTGGGGTACAGGCCAGAGGTGTGGGGGGTGAGAGGACTCACCACAGACAGAGCGGGGAGCAGAACAGGCAGATCAACGGAAGTACACTGCTGAGGGGAGCAGCGGGCACAGCAGGAGAGGTCTGCTGCACCATGTGGGTCCCCTCCACGTATGTATTTTGAATGATTGCCACAGTGGGGCTATTTAATACCTCCATTACTTCACATACCAGGATAGTGTTTTTTCTCTTTTAATATTAGTAATAAATAACCTTTAAATAACCCTACCTGTGTGCCCCGATTCAGGTACAGATGAGGAAACAGCATAGAGGGGTCACAGGAGGGGCGCGGTGGGGCTCCAGCCCAGGGCTCCCCACCGCAGCTGGCCACCTCCAGGGTCCACTAAGTGTTGTCCGAACTCTCCTGGGCGCAGTGTTCTTGCCTGGCGAATGGGAGGTGCGCAGAAATGGGGGCTCCCCGTGACCAGTCTGTCCTCCCGTCCCGTCCCACAGCCCCCAAAACATGCTCCCAGCACGAGTTCCGCTGCCAGGACGGCAAGTGTATCGCTCCGGAGTTCGTCTGCGACTTGGACCGAGACTGTTCGGACGGCTCGGACGAGGCGTCCTGCCCCGTGACCACCTGCGGCCCCGCCCACTTCCGGTGCAACAACTCCGCCTGCATCCCCGCGCTGTGGGCTTGCGACAGCGACCCCGACTGTGAGGATGGCTCGGACGAGTGGCCGGCGAACTGCGGTGGCATCGACCCGGTGGCCAGGCGAAGGGACAGCAACCCCTGCTCCGCCATGGAGTTCCACTGTGGCAGTGGCGAGTGCATCCACCCCAGCTGGCGCTGCGACGGCGGCCCCGACTGCAAGGACAAGTCTGACGAGGAGAACTGCAGTAAGGGCCCCGGCTCCTGCACCTGTCCCCGCCGCGGCCCGGCGGGGGCTCCTCCTTTCAGTGGTTAAACCACCAAATCCGCTGTGGTTTCGGTTCCCTGAGGTCCACAGCAGGAAATACCACATTCCGTAAGAACTCTGGAGAGAGATCGCTTTAGGAGACGTCCACTGTGGCAGGCTTGTTATTACTGTCCTGGCACCGTTAACCTCTTACTGTGCCTCGTTCATAAACTTTATTGGGGTTACTTATGAATAGGAAAAAGCATAGTATGCGCAGGCCTTGGGAGCACCAGAGGCTTCAGCGTCTACTGGGGAGACTTAATCTCTTTCTAGATGAGGGGAGCAAGCTGAAAGTTGCCATATTGGGTCAGAAGGGATCCAGGGCTTGGGGCCTGGCTGGTCACCTCTGAGCTGTGTGACCCTTGGACCAGGACTCAGCCTTCCCTGTGCTCTAGTCTCCTCCCCTGGAGAATGGGGGTGACAGCGTTGACCTGTGTAGGCCTCAATTTCACACGCCACAGAAAGTTCTCCTGTGGAGGAAATGTCCCCCGACTCCGCTGCCCAGCACTGTAGCTGCTCGCAGACGGGCTGGTGAACGGAAGAATGGGGTTTCAGGTCACTCCAACAAACTGAAAGCAGATGGCCTCGAGGGTAGTGGCTCCTGTGTGGAGACATCTGCAGATGCAGGACATGGCCCTAAAGCTGGCCTGGGCCAGTGATCTGGACCGACGGCCATTAGTGTTTTGTTTCTTTGCTGTCTCTGCCACATCCTTAGTTTTCATAGTGTTGTAACTGCTCCATAGAGGTAGTGAGATTTTTTTAAAGCACCCTATTTTAAATATAATTGATGACTTTTTATCTGTTCTAAAACTTTGCAAGTTCATTTAATCCCCACAACTTGGGGATTAAATGAGTGGCTTTCACTGTGCCTTACATTTGAGGAAACTGAGGCACAGAGAGGTAGAGAACCCTTCTGCAGACCCACACCTGTGACAACCAGATCCTACTATTTCAGCTGGTATCAAAGTTCAGGAAGTGCTTTTTTCCCTTAATGCAAGATACAGGCATGGGTTAAAAATAGGATCAGTCTCCTATTCTCACAGAACAGTGTCCATTTAAAAACATGGAGCTCCAGACTTTTGGGTGTTTTTAAAGAAGGTGGAGGGGAGGGGTTGTTCTGCTCAGAGATTTACTAATTCTTCTTACCAACAACCTGTGACCTATAATCTTTAAATTGCAAATTTTTGTTGTGAAATGAAACCCACAGGAAAGTGCACAGAACATAAACATAACAGTTTTATGAATTAGGATAAAGTACAAACCTTTACGATCTAGGTCTGGACCGCGACCACCATTACCCTATTCTAGTCACCATCTGTGTCCTCTGAGATTTCACTGTAGGGGCGTCTTTTATCACACAGCATCATCTCAAGCTTCTTTTGAGTTCAGAACCTTAATCATTTGAACGACTGTTTTACACTCCATGGTATTGCTCTGATTTAGCTTCATTTCCTCGGCCTGCCTCGGTCTAGACTGGGCATCTTTGCTTTCCTGCTGAGAGTGACCTGTGGGCTCTGCCAGCTTTGTGACCAGTGACGTGCTCTGAAAAGGCATGTGAGCAGAGAGTAGAGAGAAGCTATGGAAACACTAATAGTTGTACTAGGGCCCTTGTCTCCCTCCCCCGTTTTCTTCTTTTCCAAATGATTCTTCATCATTGTACTTGCTGCATGAAAATGATCTTCTCAAATACATTGGTTAACATTTAGAATTTGAAGCTAGATGTACCTGGGGAGTTATCCCTCCGTAGTAGGGAGCAGGTAAAACAGACAGTCACCGACTCTGCTGGTGGACAAGGTTTTTGCATCTCTCAAGCTCTGCCCTGTCCACGTGCTGCCCCCAGGTCCCAGGCAGCCGCCTCCTTTAGCCTCTTGGAATCTGTGTGGAAGGTGGGGGTTCTTTCCTCTTCACTGTTCCTTGAGGAAAACACCAACACCGGCTCTCTGTTTTCAGCCATTGTCACGTGTCGGCCTGACGAGTTCCAGTGTTCGGACGGGACCTGCATCCATGGGAGCCGCCAGTGCAACAGGGAGTACGACTGCAAGGACATGAGCGATGAACTCGGTTGCATCAATGGTGAGCTCCTTGCTGCAGCTGGGCGCTGGGGGATGGAGGAGGATCTGGTTGGATCCTGGATGAGGGGGGAGCTGAGCGCAGAGCCTCCCATGGAAGCCCCTGTCCTGGTGTGTCCTTGGGCAAGCACTTGGCCTCCCTAAGCCTCACTTTCTTTCCTCCACTGGAAAGAAATGTGTGTAATGAAAGCACTACTTCAGAGCTTTAATGAGGTCGGAGGGCTTAGAGAGTTGCACGTACAATACAATTTCACAAAGAACACTTTCCTAAATTTACAAGGGCACTTCCGTTCCTGGGCATGAGGCCAGAAGAAACCAGAACCAGCAGGTGTGCGCTAGCACAACCAGCATGTTCATCAGGAGTAGAATTAATTTTTTTAAAAAAATATACCTGTATAATTTACCATCATAACCATTTTAAGTGTACAGTTCAGTAGCGTTAGTTATATTCACACTCTTGAAAACCACCACCACCATCCTTCTCTAGAATTCTTTTTAGCTTGCCAACTGAAATTCTAACCCCAGCCCCGCCCTGGTGCCAACCTTTCTACTTCCTGTCTCTATGACTGACTCCTCCAGGGACCTTGTGTAAGTGGAATCGCTCAGTATTGGTCCTTTTGCACCTGACTTATTTCATTTAGCATAATGTCCTCGAGGGTTAAAGACTGAACAATATGCCACTGTCTGCATATACCACATTTTGTTTATCTAGTCATTTGCTGCTGCTGGACACTCGGGTTGCTTCACCTTTTAGTTCTTGTGAATAGTACTGCTATGAACACAGGTATACGAGTAATTTTTAAATGGTGGTATAGACACAATGGAATATCACACACTGCCGAGAAAAGAAGGGTACAACTCTCAAATACAGCGCAGGTGAGCCTCCCAACTCGGGACTGGGAACAAGAAACAAACAGTGGGAGATTACTAGATATAGTACTTTTAAAAAAGATTTATTCATTTATGCATATAAGAACTGGGGTACAGGCCAGTGGTGTGTGGGTGAGAGGATTCACCAGAGACTGAGTGGGGAGCAAAATAGGCAGATCAACTGAAATACACTGCTGAGGGGAGCAGTGGGCGAGGCAGGAGAGGTCTGCTGCACCATGGGTCATCTCCTTGGCTGGAAATCGAACTCCTGCTGCAATGGCTGCAGACAGCCTCACAGTGCTATGCCTTAACCCCTTGCACCATCAGGGAGGCCCTGTATATAGTATTTTATAAGGCTTGAAAGCAAGCAAAATTCAACACTGTGTTGCTCATTAGACATGTTTGATAGCGCTATTAATGAAAATAAAATAAGGAAATGATATCCTCAAAAATTAGGATGATCAGGCCTCCCTCGTGGTGCATGGGGTTGAGCACCGCACTATGAAGCATCCACAGTCACTGCAGTGTGGTTCGATTTCTGGCCAGGGAGGGTACCCACATGGCACAGCAGACCTCTCCTGCCTCGCCCGCTGCTCCCCTCAGCAGTGTATTTCAGTTGATCTGCCTGTTCTGCTCCCTACTCTGTCTCTGGTGGATCCTCTCACCCCCACATCTCTGGCCTCTACCCCAGCTCTTGTATGCATAAATAAATAAAAATCTTTTAAAAAACTAGGATGATCATTATTACCTCTAAGAGCGTAAGAGTGGGTACCAGATTGAGACAGCGAGGGTTGCTATCCAGTCATGTGCCTAATAACAGATGCATTCTAAGAAGCATGTTGTTAGACAATTTTGTCATTGTGCACATGTCAGAGTATGATTACGGGAACCTACCTGGTGTGGCGGACCACGCACTTACCATACGTAGAAGGACGCTGTTAGCAGAAACGTCACCATGCAGCCTGTGACCGTGATAATCTAGGCCAGGGATCTGCCCACCTTACAATAAGAGGCCTGATGAATATTTTCCATTCTGGTCCATAGTCAGTTACAACGTGGCATGGAAAGAGCCCCAGACAGTATGTAAGTGATGGGCATACTGTGTGACAAAAAATACTTTGCTTAAACAAACAAGGAGTAAGCTGGTTTGGCCAAGGGTGAGAGTTTGCCAACTCCTGCCCTAGGGTTTTTTTTTTTTTTTTTAAGATGTATTTATTTATGCATACAAGAGCTGGGGTGCAGGCCAGAGGTGTGGGGTTCTGAAGAGAGCGGCAGGTGAGACAGGACAGGTCTGCTGCGCCACGTGGGTCAGCTTCCTGGCTGGGGATCAAACTCGTGCTGCAGTGGCTGCGGTTCTTCATAGTGCTGAGACTTAACCCGTTAAGCCACGAGGAAAGCCCTAAGCTTCAGTAATGAATACGTCTGGGTACGTCTGGAAGCACTGACTGTTATGAAAGAACTCAGCCAGCTCTGCCCTAAGAAGTGCCTGAACTTCCCCTTTGGCTCTCACAGTGACTGCGTGTGAGGGGTCCAACAAGTTCAAGTGCAGCAGCGGTGAATGCATCACCATGGACAAAGTGTGCGACTCAGTCAGGAACTGCCGGGACTGGTCAGATGAGCCCCTCAAGGAGTGCGGTGAGCCTGGGGTGCCAGCAGCTCACGGAGCGGTGGGGTGCAGAGCACAGAGCTGAAGGGCTTGGGTTCTGGAGTGAGACAGGCGGGGAAGCCTTAGGCGTCGGCAGCTTCATTCTGTGCCTCAGCTTCACATCCGTGGAATGGGACGTCTCCTAGCGCTGCTGGGGGTGATCGTAGCCTCACCCAGCCTCGGGGACCCGGAACAGATCACTAATGAGGACTTTTTGGTCACTCACCATTAGCAGGCGACGTCCCACAGAAAGTGAATTGTAAAAGAAAGCGAATGAAGTCTTCTCCCCGGAAACCTGCTGCTGTCTTGAGAATATTTTTTTAACTAACCCTGCTAGTGCCTGTGAGGAGTAGCCGTGCGGTATGAAGCAGGGGCAGCCGACTTCCGTCAGGGGTCAGAGGGGGAATGTTTTGGGCCTTAGGGCCCCAGGTCTTCGTCGCAGCTGGCGTGCTGGGGAGCGGCCCTAGATAGCATGTGAACGAGGCTCACGGCTGTTCTCCAAGAAAACTTCATCATGGGCCCCGCCTTTGGGTTTCATAGAGCTTTTATGTGGCGCGACGTGATGATTTTGGTTGGTTCTTGTTTTTCTTTTCAACCATTAAAAATAGGTAAGCCTGTCCCTAGCCTTTGGGTTGAGTCGGAACCAGCGATAGGATGGCTTTGGCCCATGCCTGGCGATGCCGGGAGGAGCCCGAATTCTGCAGCCTGTGCCTGGCCTGTGAGCCCAGTGGTGTGATCTTGGACACATCAATGGGTCGTTGTGCTTTGGCTTTGCCTCCGTTTTCCCAGCTTGTTGTTCAGTACCCTTAGGTATTGACTGACATGTATAATTGTGGGGTTTTTTTAAAAGATTTTATTTATTTATGCACACAAGAGCTGGGGTACAGGCCAGAGGTGTGGGGAGGGGTGAGAGGATCCACCAGAGACAGAGTGGGGAGCAGCACAGGCAGATCAACTGAAACACACTGCTGAGGGGAGCAGCGGGCGAGGCAGGAGAGGTCTGCTGCGCCCTGTGGGGCCCCTCCCTGGCCGGGGATCGAACTCATGCTGCAGAGGCTGCAGAAGCTCCACGGTGCGGCGCTCAACCCCTTGCGCCACCAGGGAGGCCCTTGACATGTATAACTGTGGTATAGGGACTTTATTTTTTATAATTAAAGGAATTTCAGTTGCGGTTAAAAAAACATAAAATTTACCTCCAGAGCCTTTTCACGTGTCCAGTTCAGTGACTTTAAGGACAGTCCCATTATTGTGCAACTTGCACCACCACCCGGCTCTAGAACTTTTTCATCTTCCCACACTGGGCCCATTGAACACTCCCGTCCCGTCCTCCGGCCCCCGGCGGCGCCTGCTGTCTGTCTCTGACCTCGACTCCTCCCAGGACCGCTAACAGTGTGGTCCTGCGTGCCCAGCTACGTCCCCGAGCATAGCGCCCTCCAGGTTCATCCACGGGGCTGTGTGCGACGTTCCTTATTTAAGTCCTCTCACGTAGTTGACTGGCCCCCAAGGCGTTGGGTTGTGAGAAAGATGGCGTGATAGTGAGGGGCGGTGGGGCGGGGTGGCAGGAGGCCCGGTGTCACCGATCTGTGCCCCTGCCCCTTGCAGGCACCAATGAGTGTTTAGACAACAAGGGCGGCTGCTCCCACATCTGCCAGGACCTCAAGATCGGCTACGAGTGCTTGTGCCCCGAGGGCTTCCGGCTGGTGGACCAGCGGAGATGTGAAGGTGATTCCCGAGCTGGGCCAGCTCCCGGCGGACAGCCCCCCTCTGCGTCTGTGCGCCCACTAAGTGAAATGTGTTGGGGAGATTTGACTAGATGTACGGTTTGGGGCTCCCAGGAGCACTTGGTCCGCATCGGCTCTTCAGCCGTTCTTGCCTTTGGGGTTTAATAGTTAAAGAAATCTCAGCTGATGCATCGCCTTCTCGGCTGTCCCTGCAGCTTAACGGTGGGGCCGGGGTCATTGTTGGAAGCAGCACTTGACCCTTCCTATGATTTTGTTTCTGAACTCGATGGTCACTGACACCCTGGTCCCATGGCCTTTCCAGAGTGGGGGGCCCTCCCCGAGAGGCATAACTTGGGTGGGACCCCATTGCTCCAGCCACGGCCCACAGCCCCAAGCCGCTTTCTCTGTCCCGATTCACAGATATTGACGAGTGTCAGGACCTCGACGCCTGCAGCCAGCTCTGCGTGAACCTGCAGGGCAGCTACAAGTGCGAATGCGTGGAGGGCTTCCAGCTGGACCCCCGCACCAAAGCCTGCAAGGCCACAGGTGAGCAAGGGGCAGTGGCTGGGGGGTGGGTCTGGCCACTAAAGCAAACGTCATGGGGAGTTTCATAATCTGGACTTTGCATAGACTAAAATGACGCGGCGGGCAGACTGTTTGCTCCCCACACCTCTGGCAGGTAAATAAGCAGCCCAGTTAGGAATCAGCCTTGTTAGAGGCTGGCATGTGTCTGGCTTCTCAGCAGACACAGGTCACCCCCATGGGGATTGCTTTGCAGCCCCCAGCCCTGCTGACGGACTGAAAACAGGCTTTCCTTGTTTTCTGGGACAATTTGGGATGGGCTTCAGGGAGGAAGAGGTGAAAAATCCTGATATGAACAGCTGCAATCCACTCCAGCTATTCTTTTTATTTTTTAAGATTTTTAAAATTTATTTATGCACACAAGAGCTGGGGTACAGGCCAGAGGTGTGTGGGTGAGTGAGCGGGTGAGAGGATTCACCAGAGACAGAGTGGGGAGCAGAACAGGCAGATCAACTGAAATACACTGCTGAGGGGAGCAGCGGGCCAGGCTGGAGAGGTCTGCTGCGCCATGTGGGTCCCCTCCTGGCCGGTAGCAGGGATCGAACTTGTGCTGCAGTAGCTGTGGTTGCTTTACAGTGCATTGCTTAACCCATTATGCCACCAGGGAGGCTTTCAGTTGACTTTTTTTTGGAGAAGTGGGGCCACGAAGCCTTCCTCCCCAGTGGCGCTATGGCGGCTGTTGACTCAGCAGCTCCAGGGCCCACAGGAACTGTCCCCAAGGAGGCAGGGGAAGTAAGGAGAGCTGTGCGTGGGAGTCTTTGATTCTTTTTTTCTTTTAAAGATATTATTTATTTATGCATGCAAGAACTGGGGTACAGGCCAGAGGTGCAGGCGGGTGGTGAGAATCCACCAGAGACAGAGCAGGGAGCAGAACAGGCAGACTGACTGAAACACACTGCTGAGGGGAGCAGTGGGCCAGGCGGGAGACCCATGTGGGTCACCTCCTTGGCCGGTGGCAGGGATCGAACTCGTGCTGCCGTGGCTGTGGTTTGCTTCACAATACGTTGCTTAACCCATTGTGCCACCAGGGAGGCCTATTGTATGATTCTTTTGGGAGGAATAGGCGAGGTGGGCAAGCAGGTTTGGGATGGTCTCATTTGGATAGCTTCTGCAGACTCAGGACTGGGCACGCTATAGTCTGACATTTGGCTCAGACGTGCGGTGAGAGCCAGGCAAGGTGGTGGGGACATGGGCTGATGAGCTTGTGTTTGAAGCAAATTGAAGCAGAGTTAGAACCCTTGGGGCTGTGCAACTCTCTGGTTTCAGGGCCTCAGAACCTTACGGTTAATTGGAAGACACTCTTCCTTCCACTCCATATCCTGGGTGTTTCCTCCGGTTCAATCAGACCCCTAGGGTGCCAAGAACGGGGTGTCTAGGGTCCCTTCCCTCCCCTGAGCACCTTCCTGGGTCTCCAGGCACCATCGCCTACCTCTTCTTCACCAACCGCCACGAGGTGAGGAAGATGACCTTGGACCGAAGCGAATACACCAGCCTCATCCCCAACCTAAAGAATGTGGTCGCCCTGGACACTGAGGTGGCCAGCAACAGAATCTACTGGTCCGACCTGTCCCAAAGGAAGATCTATAGGTGAGCTCCGGCAGCTAGCCCTGGGTCCCAGGGGAAGTGAGCTCCTGTGGCCCTGACTCTCTCCTCCTCCTCCTCAGCACCCAGATCGAGAGCGCCCACAGCTTCTCCTCCTACGACACCGTCATTGGCGAGGACCTCCAGGCCCCCGACGGGCTGGCAGTGGACTGGATCCACGGCAATTTATACTGGACGGACTCCATCCTAGGCACCGTCTCTGTGGCAGACACCAAGGGGGTCAAGAGAAAGACGTTGTTCAAGGAGAAAGACGCCAAGCCTCGAGCCATTGTGGTGGATCCCGTTCATGGGTGTGTAATCCAAAGCTGAGGGGACACAGGGAGAGCAGAGGTTCTAGAACTGGTTAGAACTGGGGGGAAGGCTTGTACCTCAGGTAAATCAGACTGAGTGTGGAGAGGGCTGTTTGAAGCTGTCTGGGAGGGCAGGCCTTCCCACCAACCCTCTGGGGGTCCTGGGGATCAACCCCTCTCCAGGTCTGTGATGTCACCAGAGAGGAAATCAGACCCCGAAAAGTCCTGCTCTCTGGAATAGGCTCTGAAATCATTTTACCATACTGGTTAGGTTGATGTTAGAAATTAGAACTTACTAGAAATTTAGAAATTTAAGTTCTCATTTAGTATTTTGTGGCAGAGTGGGCTTTGCCAGGAGGTAATTGGAGAAAGATAAAACTACTCAAGTCCCGTGTCAGTCAGCTGACTTTTCTGAGAAGTGGGACAGCGAAGCCTGCCTCAGCAGTGGAGCTGTGGTGCTATCTGCAGAGGCCCGTGGCTGACTCAGCAGCTCCAGGGCCCACAGGAATTGCCCCTGGAGGAAAGCCCCGTGTACTCTGTTCTTGTTGAACCACATCTGTCACCTCAGCATCTCACATGCAGAATTTCACAATTCTAGGGAGGGGTGGTGGGAACGCTCTAGGAAGGACAGCCTGTCCTGGCAGCAGCGATGGAAGGAAAGGTAGCATTTGGCCTTGGGTAGAGGCCCTTCGGTGGAGAAGGCACGCTTGGCCTCTTCTCATGGGGCCCACAACTCAGATGAGGCCCAGGGCCTGGGTCCTAGCAGAACAGACAGACATTGTCATCGGCAGAGGGACACATGGCCCAGCAGTGCCCCAGCTGCAGGAAAGATGGCCCAACAGCCACTAGGTACGGTGGTGGGAAGGCCTCCTTGTTGCTTCTATCCAAGCAGCAGCCCGCTGTGGCCCTCTGCCGTCCATCTGTCTCTTTCTTTTGACCTAATGGGAATTGTTCCCTGTGGCCATGATTTGTTTAACTGGTATCCAGAGCAGAGAAATTGAGGTTCAACAACCTTCTTTTTTTTTTTTTAAAGTTTTACTTTTATTTCTTTATGCATACAAGAACTGGGATATAGGCCAGAGGTGCCAGAGGTAAGAGTATTCATCAGAGACAGAGCGGGGAGCAGAACAGGCAGACTGACTGAAACACACTGCTGAGGGGAGCAGCGGGTGAGGCAGGAGAGGTCTGCTGTGCTGTGTGGGTCTCCTCCCTGGCTGGGGATCAAACTTAAGCTGCAGTGGCTGCAGATTGCCTCATGGTACTGCAACTCAACCCCTTGTACCATGAGGGAGGCTCCACTTCCACACAATTTTTTTTTTAAATTTTAATTTTTTAAAAAGATTAATTTATGCATATAAGAACTGGGGTACAGGACAGAGGTGTGGGGGTGGAAGAGGATTCACCAAAGACAGAGTGGGGAGCAGAACAGGCAGATCGACTGAAAAACACTGCTGAGGGGAGCAGCGGGCACAGCAGGAGAGGTCTGCTGCGCCATGTGGGTCCCCTCCCCAGCCAGCGGCAGGGATCGAACTCGTGCTGCAGTGGCTGCGGTTTGCTTCATAGTGCGCTGCTTAACCCACTGCGCCACCAGGGAGGGCCCTAAAAAAATAAATCTTAAAAAAGAAAAGATCGGTGTTCAAGGTGCACATTCCAGGGCCCAGTCCTGATGTTAGAAGCAAAATCTCCTTTGTCTCCAAGGTTCTCAAATCTGCTGGGTTTCTGCAGGTTACAGGCCCTGGCGTCAGCAAGGCTGGGGAGTCAGACAGACCACGGGACTTTGTACCTGGGAGTGTTCCTCAAGCCCCAGCCTGGCAACCAGGTGGAAATGGGGAGCCTCCCTGTCATCATCACATCTGTTCTCTTGCTTGTCCCACCAGTTTCATGTACTGGACGGATTGGGGAACCCCTGCCAAGATCAAGAAGGGGGGCCTAAATGGTGTGGACATTTACTCTCTGGTGACAGAAGATATTCAGTGGCCCAACGGCATCACTCTGGGTATGTTCTTGGGCCCAGGGGCCCTGGGGGTCATTCTGGAAGAGAGAGAGCGTTGCTAGGGGGCTCCCAAAACAGACCTCGAAGCAAGCCGAGAATTTTATTGCCCGAGATTTTTATGACCTGAGACCAAGCCCGAGCCCAGGCTCAGGCGCACACACGAGGTGTGTGGTCAGATCTCGGCGGCCTCGTCTCTGCTGCCCCTGCGGGGCTCCCTCCTGCTGGGAGAGGAGGGGCCAAGCCCAGAGGCCCCTCTGGCATCAGCCTGACCGCTCCTTGTCCACCTGTGGGTTCTAGATCTTTCCGGTGGCCGCCTGTACTGGGTGGACTCCAAGCTCCACTCCATCTCCAGCGTGGATGTGAACGGAGGGAACCGGAAGACTGTTTTGGAGGATGAGAAAAAGCTGGCGCACCCTTTCTCCTTGGCCATCTTCGAGGTAGGGCCGGGAAGCACGTGTGCCCTGTCTGTGCTCTAGGGGACCGGGTGTTGACCGAGTGCCGCTGTCGCAGGAAGCCTGAGTGCTCGTGCTAAGGGGTCCATACACTTGATGCTGTTTCAAGCCCAGACGTGCTCAGAAAACTGCCTGTGACTGTAAACAGGTCTCAGACCAGAATTACTTTCATTTCCTTCTCACAGAGGAGTCTTGAAAGGTCTGAGCAGCTCACACTTGGAGGCCATCTTGCCTCCCACAGGACATTCGGAAATGTTTGGGAACTTTTTGCTGTCACAACTTGGCTGGGGTAGTTGGTAGAAGACAGGGACGCTGCTCTTCGCCTACAAAAGGAGGGGTGTCCACCTCAGAGGCTTATCTGCCCCAAAATAGTGTCCCAGTGGGGAACCATGTTCGATAGAAATGTGGTCAAACAACATAATTCCCAGTGGCCAAGGCTTGGAAGCAGCCCAGTGTCCATCACGCTGCATGGGTGAACAAATAGAGGTACAGCTCTACGATGGACTATTACTCAGCCTTAGAAGAACATAAATTTTGATACATGCTACAACGGGGATGGCCCTTGAACATTAGGCTAAGTGAAGGCCAGTCACAAAAGGACAAGTACTGTTTATTCCACTTACATGAGGACCTAGAAGTCAAATCCATAGAGTTGAAAGTCGACAGTAGGTGCCAGGGGCTGGGGGAAGTGCGAGGGGGCGGTGGTGTTTAATGGGGACAGAGTTGTTTTTTTTTTTTTTAAAGATTTATTTATTTATGCATACAAGAGCTGGGGTACAGACCAGAGTCCAGGGAGGTAAGAGGATTCACCAGAGACAGAGTGGGGAGCAGAACAGGCAGACTGACTGAAACACCCTGCTGAGGGGAGCAGCGGGTGAGGCAGGAGAGATCTGCCTGCGCCATGTGGGTCCCCTCCCTGGCTGGCAGCAGGGATCGAACTCGTGCTGCAGTGGCTGCAGTTTGCTTCATAGTGCATTGCTTAACCCACTGTGCCACCAGGGAGGCCCCTGTTTTGTTTTGTTTTTTTTTTTTAAAGATATATTTATTTATGTATACAACAGCTGGGTACAGGCCAGAGTCATGTGAAGTGAGAGGATTCACCAGACAGAGCAGGGAGCAGAACAGACAGGTGTACTGAATACACTGCTGAGGGGAGCAGCGGGCGAGGCAGGAGCGGTCTGCTGCACCATGTGGGTCACCCCCTTGGCCAGGGCAGGGATCGAACTCATGCTGCAGTGGCTGCGGTCTGCTTCATAGCGTGGTGCTTAACCCCCTGCGCCACCAGGGAGGCCCCGGGGACAGAGTTTACTTGGGAAAATGAAAATGTTCTGGAGGGCCTCCCCTGGTGGCGCAGTGGGTTAAGCAACGCACTACGAAGCAAATCGCAGCCACTGCAGCACGAGTTCGATCCCTGCTGCCGGCCGGGGG
>JAGFMF010011417.1:3795371-3824311 GCA_019455555.1 Galemys pyrenaicus
ACCTCCCTGGCCGGAGGCAGGGATCGAACTAGTGCTGCAGTGGCTGAGTTTTGCTTCATAGTGTGTTGCTTAACCCACTGCGCCACCAGGGGAGGGCCCAATAAATCTTTTTTTAAAAATTATTTATTTTTTCATAAAAGAACTGGGATGTAGGCCAGAGGTGGTGGGGAGGTGAGAGGATTTACCAGAGACAGAGTGGGGAGCAGAACAGGCAGATGGACTGAAATGCACTGCTGAGGGGAGCAGCGGGCACAGCAGGCGAGGTCTGCTGCGCCACGTGGGTCCCCTCCCTGGCCGGGCATGGAACTCAGGCTGTAGGGACGATAGTGCTGTGATTAACCCCTAGGCCACCACGGAAGCCCCTCACGCAGAAAATTTTTAAAAATCAAAAGCCCCTCACGCAAATATTTTTTAAAATAATGGGGGCCTCCCTGGTGGCACAAGGGGTTGAGTTGCAGTACCATGAGGCAATCCACAGCCACTGCAGCACGAGTTTGATCCCCTGCCAGGGAGGTGACCCACATGACGCAGCAGACCTCTCTTGCCTCACCCGCTGCTCCCCTCAGCAGTGTGTTTCAGTAGATCTGCCTGTTCTGTTCTCTACTCTGTCTCTGGTGAATCCTCTCACCGCCCCCTTCCCCGATCTCTGTCCTGTACCCCACTTCTTATGTGCATAAATAAATCTTTTTTAAAAAAATGAAACTAGAACTGAATACTTGGTCTTATAAATAAAACCTTAGGGGACCCAGCACTCTGATGAGGCAGGACTGTGCGAGTGGAGGGCCAGATCCTTTATCCTTTGTTCATCATGGAGGTTTCACATTAATTTTGATTTTTAAAAATAGTGCATCAAGATATTGTATTATTACTGAGTTTGGAGGGTCCCCTTAAGTTTTGTTTCTGAGGTCAGTTCTGCACTCTCCTCTCCCTATTCCTGTCAAGGTCATGATCTAAGGTTTCAAGGACATGATGCGCCTCCCTGAGCTGTGCTGTTCATTATTGGAAACCTGCTGTTCATATCTTTGTCCACCAGAGTGAGCCTGACCTCATTTCTTAGCAGCCCGGAAATGGAGTACATCATAGACTTTTCTAGCCAGAAAAAAATGGCACATCAGCAAGTTTCAGACATTTTTTCCCCCCCATCAGAGCAGCTGAAGCCTTTGTTCAATCATAAATGAAATAAAGCAGGAACTGCTGTGTTCGAAGGCAGCCTGGACCCTTCACAGCCATGGCACGAAATACCCCGTTTCAGTGGCCTCCATCAGGGCTTCTCTGTCTGGTAGAGCAGGCCTTGAGTTGGGAGGAAGAATTTCTCAAGGACCCTATTACTGCAGCCCTAAGTTATTTTATTATAAGGTTTCTTTCCTTTTTTCTCAAGATTTTACTTTTGCAGAGAAGAACTGGGGTGCATGCCAGAGGTACAGGGGGTGAAAGATTCACCAGAGACAGAGTGAGGCACAGAACAGGCAAATGGACTGAAATACACTGCTGAGGGGAGCAGCAGGTCAGACAGGAGAGGTCTGCTGTGCCACGTGGGTCAGCTCCCTGGCCAGGGATCGAACTCAGGCTGTGGTGGTGGCAGTGTTGAGACTTAACCAGGAAGGGCCTCCAGGAAGCCCCTTTGTTATAAGTCTTCTTAAGTATATGCAGCAGTAGAACTGGTTATAAACTCCTTACACACATACCACTACTGTGTCCGCATCACCGTAGCCCTGTGATCAGATGTGGCAGTCGGTCCTCCCAGTCCATTTGCCTGATCGGAGGACTTTAAACTCTCATTTGCATGGGGCCTGTAGCTTGTCTAGCCCAGGTGTGCAAAATAGCAGGTGTTTATGTAATGAGGTCTCTTCACCCATTATTTCTTATTATCTAGGGGCATTCAACTCAGGCTTTGATGTGATCCAAATTGCTGAGCATTATTAGGTGAAAAGGTGGTCCCTGCCCCATCCAAAATAGGCTCTTTCCATAAAAAGCATAACTGTGTTGAAAAATTCCAGCAATGACTTGCTGACCAGAGAGTATATGTGCCCACTCTCATCTCTGCCAGGTCAGCTCCGCCCATATCTTATAGAGGCACAGCTGAAGAACCCTCTTACATTGGTGCCGATGATCCAAGTTCATTTTTGTACTTCTTTTTTCTTTAAAGATTTATTTATTTATGCACACAAGAGCTGGGGTACAGGCCAGAGTCCAGGGAGGTGAGAGGATTCACCAGAGACAGAGTGGGCAGCAGAACAGGCAGACTGACTGAAACACATTGCTGAGGGGAGCAGCGGGCGAGGCAGGAGAGGTCTGCTGCACCATGTGGGTTCCCTTCCTGGTCAGAGGCAGGGATCGAACTCATGCTGCAGTGGCTGCAGTTTGCTTCATAGTGCGCTGCTTAACCCACTGCGCCACCAGGGAGGCCCCCTTTTTGTACTTTGAAGGACATTTTTGTACTTTTAAGGACAATGACAGATGTCAGGCATTTTCCTGTGTGTCTGAGTCTCCCCTTTCCCTTCTCCCACGCAGTCCTGGGCAACGGTGGCAGCAGAGTCGCGAAGGAGGGCTCCGGCAGCACGCGGGCTCTGTATGTCGTCCTCCCCATCGGTAAGCTGCTTCCCCGCACGCTCCCAGCTTCCCGCACAACGCCTTCCCCCCAACCCCACCCCCGCTGTCTGGCCTCATCCGCAGTGTGTCCTGTCGTCACTGTGTCCCTTTCTAGATTTGTTCATTTAAGGAGCATAATAGTGTGTACTGCGTGTCACAGCCGCTTCTGCGCGCTGGGGACACAACCAGGAACAAAGACCTCCGCTAGCTTCACACCCAGTTTTCCTCTCTGGATGTCCTTCCCGATGTCCCTTCACCAGCCAGCCCGTCCCGGAGGCCTGGGTGTCAGCGCCCAGCAGTCGTGCGGCTGTGGGTGACAGGCGTGCAGGTGGGACTCTCACACCTCCGCCCAGGGCCCCAGCAGGGACACTGCCTAGACTCACCCACCAGGTCAGGGTCCGGGCACTGAGTGAGCCCTCGCGTCCCCTGCATGGACATCGGAGCCTAAGCACTGAGGAGGGATGGGGTGTGACAGGGAGGCCCCAATAAATGAGGCAAAGAGCCGTCCAGCCCCACTCCCCTTTACATAGAAGGAATGATGGCCCGTGTGTGGGTGGGCGATCACGGGAGGAACCTGGAAGAGTCGATACAGTCTGATATCTGGGGGCCAACAAAACAGCCGAGTGCCTACCGTGCACCAAACTTCCAGACACCTCTGGGGAGGGAATAAACCCATAATGATAATAAACTCCTCATCCCTGATGGTGGACGGAGAGAGACAGAATGTGCAGGCGCGGAGGTGGGGCGGGGCTGAGGCCTCAGGCTTGGAGTCCACTGGTCTTCAAGGTCAGGCTATCACGCTTCTAGGGAAGTGTTCGTTTTTTCACGATGGGCTCTTAAGAACGGCTTGAAATTCAGAACAGACGTGAGCACGTGCAGAGACAGGGGCTGTGGCGGGAGGCCACCGTGGGCCTGAGCTGGGTCACGGAGCGTTGGGCAGCTAAGCGAGGGCCGCCTCTCCCCACAGCGCTGGTCATCGTGCTGGGCTTCAGCGCCTTCCTCTTCTGGAGGAACTGGCGGCTCAAGAGCATCAACAGCATCAACTTCGACAACCCCGTGTACCAGAAGACCACGGAGGACGAGGTGCACATCTGCCGCGGCCAGGACGGCTACACTTACCCCTCGGTGGGTGTCCTCGGCACTGGCCGCGAGGGGGCCAGGCGATTGTCCTTGTGCTCCCCACCCTCCCCTCCACCCCAGGGCCAGGCCTTTCCCAAGGAATGGGGCGTGGGGCAGAGAGCTCTCGGGTTACATGAAGAACAAGAAAGCCGGAGCGGGGGCAGAGTGGTTCGCAGGGCTGGGGCGGGCTGTGATTTAGGCACACGCGCAGCTGCAGGTGTCTCAGGCAGACTTCCGAGCAGGGTGCGGCGTGCAGAGGGTCGGCCTGTGCAAGCCCTAAGGCTGGACCTGCCTGGTGTGAGGAGCACAGAGGTGGCCAGTGGAGTTAGAGTGGAAAGATTGATGGAGGGGACTAGAGAGAGGAGGGGTGTGGAAGGGATGGGATGGATGACGCAGTCTGTGGGTCCAGGGCAGGACTTGGGCTTTTGCTCTGAGTGTGGTGGGAGCCACGGAGTGTTCTAGGGAGAGGGACAGACCCTGATGCAAGTGATCACAGGCATTCCCTGGTGGTTGCTGGGGAGGATAGACAGGTGAGGGGCTGAGGTCAGGCACAGGAGGGAGGCTAGGTCAGCGTGGAGGAGGAGCTGAGGAGTGGGTGGCCCCTGCCGTGTGGCTGGAATGTTGGGCTGACAGTTTCCTGCGTTTACCATTTGCTTGACAGAGACAGATGGTCAGCCTAGAGGATGATGCCGCCTGAGTCACGGCCTCGGCCCGTCCTTCCAGGAACCTGCTGCTGGTCACAGGCAGGAAGAACACTTTCTCCCCGGCCCCTTGACCCTTCCTGAGACCTCAGCACCCTCCTGTCTCATTCAGAGAAAGAGACCAAAAGCACTTGGCAGCTGCAGCCTCAGGACTGTCTGCCAGAGTTTTGCTTTATATATTTATTGTCTCGGAGTAGACAGACTTCTGACAGTGCCTTCAGAGAGGGCTTGGGTGGGGAATCGTCTCTGGGTGTAAAGAGGAAAGAGGAGACCGTTGAACGAGCTGCAGTGACCAGCCTGTCCTCAGGATGTCTGGCCCTCTCTCCTCCTCCACTCCCTCCTCACTTGGGGCTGACGGGGACGTGAAGCCAGAGGAAGTGAGTGGCTTTGAGCAGGTGCTCCCACAGGTCCCAGGTGACTGCTGGGCCACTGTTTTCTAGAGAACTCAGGAATTAATGTGTTTACCTCTGTCTTGCTAGACAGCAGTTAGCTTTGGCTCTGACACCGAGATAAAGACAAACGAGGGTTTTCCCAGCTGGGCTCGTCCCCACCCCCATAACCCGGGCCGCGGCTACGAAGGCTTTGACAAGGCTGAACCACCCCTCCGCTCACTGAAACCGCGGCAGTCCCCAGGGAAACCCGCGCCACCGAGCGCCTTAGTATTTAAGTGCCTGAGACACCGACTGCCGCGGCGAGATGTGCGACCCCGCCCTGGCACAGCGCCCCCCAGCGCAGGCGGTGCCTGGGCCCTTCCACATTCTCTTGCACTTTTCCAGTTCAGGGTTGTACATTGTGAAAAGCTCACACTCAGACCATTTGCACTGTTCTCAGGTCGGGGTGGGTTGGATCCAGGCCAGAGGGCCAGTGTCCGTGAACCTGCTGACGAGGGGCTTCCTCCCAGAACCTGGAGGTGTGCAAAGGGTCAGGGCCCCTGGGACTCGGAAGCCACGGGCCTGACTGCTGTTTTCAGGTCTACGCAGATGCCCCTGAGCCCGTAGCTCCCCGACATGAGACACGGGTGACGGGTGTGTCTGCAGCGTGCGTGGCCTTGGAGCCGTGCAGCCCTCTGGGCGCGATCGTTTTCTGGACTTACTGAAGAAGAACGCTTCCTGAAATCACCACAAACGTCACGTTTACGACCAGAGGGACCGCAGCGGCCGCCCCCTCTTCCCTCATGAAGAACCAGAAGGGTCATCACTGTTCTCTGTGGCTGCGAACACGTCCCGCCCTGTGGGGAACTGGGAAAGGTTTTTCTTTCTGAAACATGTAAATAAACCCCCGTACGCAGGAGGGGGCTTTTGTCATGGTTGCACTTTGTATATTTGTGGAAACATTTATCACTTATATATATGAAAAGATTATTTATTTTGCCCACCCTGGCTGCTGCATTTGTTTGGTAACCCTCTGGGGGCCTTGCATTGAGGGAATCTGTCTGAGATGCCTGTCTCTCTGTACAAAGATTATTTGCACCAACCGTGCACCACGCTCTTCAGGAAAATCGTGTCTGTTGTAAGTACAAGTTGCTTTTGGGGGATGGGTATTGATCTTTCAAACCACTGTATAGAATGTTTTTATAGCCTGAGTGTCTTACTGTGATCAATTAAATTTCTTAAGTGGACCATTTGGCAAACCTAATGCACTTTCATCTTCTGTTTGCTCATTTCCTCCCGCTAATGGGTTGGAATATGTCTCTGGAGCTTCAGGGCTCCCCAAGGAGCCTAGGGGCTTAGGGGAGGACCCCACAGTTCCTGCGCAATGCGTCCCTCTTCCCTCCCACTCTGCTTTGTGGGTCCCCAATTCACAGTTTTGCTTTAATTTCCTGCTCATTAAGTCATTGAACAAACATTTATTGGGTGCCTACTATATGCCAGGTCCTGTTCTAGGCATGTGGGAGCACTTCAGTGAATAGAAGAAAATGAAGTGATTGATAGTAAGTGTCCTCCAAGAACTAACAAGTCAGAATGGAAAATAGACACAATCACTAGTTTAGAATATTCTAGAAGAATAATATGCAGAGTAATGGGATAGAGTAGTGAATGGCAGACAGGGGAGCTTCTTCATCTAGGAAGGGATGTTTATCCTCAAAAATAGTAAGAGCTGCCCACATAATGAAGATTTGGAGGAAAAAAGTGAGGTGGGTTGAGATACTTCCCCATGGTAGCCCATCAATACACAAGTGAGATACATATATGTATGCATATATACATAGATGTATATGTATATATTTGCATAGAAGAATGGGTATAGGCCAGAGGTGTGGGGGGTTGGAGGGAGTGAAAGCATTCACCAGAGACAGAGTGGTGAGCAGAACAGGCAGACTGACTGAAATACACTGTTGAGGGGAGCAGTGGCGAGACAGGAGAGGTCTGCTGTGCCACGTGGATCAGCTCCCAGGCCAGGGATAGAACTCAGACCTTAGTGGTGATAGTGCTGAGACTTAACCCCTAGACCACCAGGGAGGCCCCCACAAGTGGTATTTCTGAAGGATGCTTCTCTTCACATCCTAAGGCCCCTGGAGTGGTTGGCATAAGGTCAAAGAATAAAAATGTGATGGCACAAAAATTGCAAGATTTCATAGCACAAATCCAAATAATTATAAGTGCTGGTAAATCTGGCTTCAAATTCCATCATGTCAACAACTGGCTAAAGCCACAGGCACTAGGGTGAGCTGCAGTCAGTACCACAGCCCCTCCTCTCCCAACAAGCCTGGTGTATCAGTTGGGTACAGTTAGGAACACACATTTCACTGGGTAGAAAGAACTTGGTGCAGGGCCTCCCTGGTGGCGCTCGGGGTTGAGCACCACACTGTGGGTCGTCCTCAGCCACTGCAGCATGAGTTTGATCCTGGCCAGGGAGGTGACCCACATGGCATATCAGACCTCTCCTGCCTCACTGGCTGCTGCCCTCTGCAGTGTGTTTCGGTCAGTCTGCCTGTTCTGCTCCCCACTCTGTCTGGTGAATCCTCTCACCTCCTGCGACTCTGGCCTGTACCCCAGCTCTTGTGTGCATAAATAAATCTTTTTTAAAAAATGTTTTAAAAAAATCTTAAAGAAAGAACTTAGTGCAGAGACCTAATTTATAAAGACCCATTGTAGCAATCTGAAGGAAATGCCACCTGCACACATTAGAATGAATGTAATCAAAACCATGACAGAAAAACAAGTGCTGGTGAGGATGTGGAGAAACTGGAGCCCCTGTTTACGCTACTGGGAATGTAAAACGATGCAGTCGCTGAGGAAAACAGCATGGCGGCTCATTGAAAAATGAGAACGAGTCCGGTGGAAGGTCACACTGTGAGCTGTGAGCGCTTAATTCTGCACCATGACGGGAGATAACAGCCAAAATCAGGAGGTGCCAGACCGTCCCCCCCTTTTTTAAAGATTTATTTATGCACACAAAGAACTGGGGTACAGGCCAGAGGTGTGTCTAGGGGATGAGAGCAGAACAGGCCGATCCACTGACACACTGCTGAGGGGAGCAGCATAAAAGTTTTCATAAAAGAACTGGGATGTAGGCCAGAGGTGGTGGGGAGGTGAGAGGATTCACCAGAGACAGAGTGGGGAGCAGAACAGGCAGATGGACCGAAATACACTGCTGAGGGGAGCAGCGGGCAAGACAGGAGAGGTCTGCTGCGCCATGTGGGTCCCCTCCCTGGGCGGGATGGAACTCAGGCTGTAGTGGCTGCTAATAGCTTCATAGTGCTGAGACTTAACCCCCTGCACCACCAGGGAGGCCTCAGGCTGCCTCCCTTCGACAGTGCTTCACCAGCCAGAACCAGACCAGGAGTTGCTGATTGAGACCTGGGCTTCCCCGCTGTGATCAGGCCTCACCCCTAGCAGGGCAACCCGAGGCCTCCTGCATGGATGCCTGCAAGGCTCTCCAGCCGCTGAACTGGCTCTACCCCACTTCTCTGTCCTTTCCAGTGGGAGGTGAAGGGGGACCTGGGCACATGGTGATACCCACCTCGGGATCCTAAATTACGGCTTAACTGGCAAAATCTTGTTGGAAAAGTAAAACAAAATAAAAATAGTTACCAGATGATCCAGCATTCCAATACTGGGTGTAGGACCCAAAAAATTGAAAGCAGGGGCTCGGACACTTGTTCCATAAACAGCATTACTCACAGTAGTCAAACGGTAGGCAGGCACCACCCAAGGGTTCTCTGCAGATGACAGAAGCAACAAAACTGGGTCATTCCAGACAATGGGCTATTACTCAGCTTTGAAAAGGAAGGAAACTCTAACACAGACTGAATAAGGATGAGCCCTGAGCACCTGAAGCTCCTCGGGTGTGCCTGTCGCAGAATGGCTAACACGACGTGGTTATGACCTGAGGTCCCAGGAGGCAGACGCACAGGCAGTAGAAGGGTGGGCGACAGGGAGCTGGTATCCGTGGGGAGGGTTTCAGTTTTGTAAGAGGACTTCCGGAGGGGGCGATGGCCGCCGAATGCGCTTGATGCACCGACTAGACACTGAAAATGGGTAAGGCGGGCCTCTCTGGTGGCGCAAAGGGTTACGTCTCAGCACTATGAAGCATCCACAGCCACGGCAGCCTGAGTTGAGCGCCGCACTGTGAAGCATCTGCCACACAGTAAAGCGAGTTCGATCCCTGGCCGGAGAGGAGACCCACATGGCGCGGCAGACCTCTCCTGTCTGGCCCGCTGCTCCCCCCAGCAGTGTATTCAGTGGATCTGCCTGCTCTTATATGCATAAATAAATCTTAAAAAAAAAAAAAAAGACAATGGGTAAGATGGTAAGACAGACCACAATTTAAAATATGAAATAATGGAAATTTTTAGACCAATTTTTTAAAAAAGATTTATTTAGTTATGCATACAAGAGCTGGGGTACAGGCCAGAGGTGCAGGGGTGAGAGGATTCACCAGAGACAGAGTGGGGGGCAGTGCTGCAGATAGCTTCATAGTGCTGAGACTTAACCCCTTAGTCCCTTGCACCACTAGGGAGGTCCCCTGGAAATAATTTTTGTAACACCAAATGGGGAACAATGAGACAACCAGAAATAAGCAGTGAGAAGGCTACCAGCACCCCTAGAGCCAAGACAGAGGGAGGGGGTGCTGGGACTGGAGCAGGGTGGTGGGGGGTCTGGATGAGACTGTCCTTGGCAGAGAAAGGGGAGAGCAGCGCAGCCTCTCCCCTCCCCTGGGCTCCCTCCCACCAGTGCCCCCCATTGGCCGGACCCAGTAGGATTTGGAAAATGGGGTTCCCTGTCTCGGGGAGTGAAGCAAGAGAACCGGAGACTATACCAGGAGGAGGTGCCAGACGGAGAGGTGGTAGAGAGCGCAGATGGGGCTGGCTGCCTAGGCTGAGACAGAGACTCTGGGCCATCAGGACCTCAGTTTCTCCAACCCAAAATCGGCAATGCTAATTCCACGTCCCATCTGTGGGTGGGGGCTGAGGTGCTCTGGGTGGAGGGGCAGGTGCCCACTCGCTCGCAGGTTGGGACGGCAGGCTGTTATCTCCCCTGTGTCCACAGGGTGGCACTTCCTTCCTTCCTTCCGCCTTTTGTCTTGGGACGGTTCCAAAAAACGCCTCTGGGGGCGAAAACTGAACTGACCACACAGGAAGCTGCTGGAGCCTGCGCTGGGCGGTGATATGGCCGATTGACTGACCCGACGCTAAGCCAAGTGGCAAAGGGACGCAGAGCCTGGATAGGAGGAGGAGGGGCTGGGAGGTGGTATGGGAGGGGGCTGGCTGGAGACTTGTAGGCAAAGGTCAGAGGTGACGGAAATTTCTGGTATCTGGCCTGGTTTGTTTTCTATTTAAGGAATGGTTATTCAGTGGCACTGAGCAGGGCACAGAGGAGGGGAGTGAGGGGCAATGAAGAGCACACCTTTTCATCTCTCAGCCCCCCTCTGGCCGTCTGACGGGCAGGGAAGGGAGGCTGGGTTCAGCAGCGCCCCGTGGGACCCAGACACCCTGTGCCAGCAGCGCAGGAGGGGCACAGTCTAGGAAGGGTCCCTCTGGGTGGTCCTCTGGCCGTGGCTCCCGGGCTCCCGGGCTCAGAACGAGGACCCCTAGTGAAAGGTGTGGCTGTCCCCTAGGTCAGCTAGGTCAGACCGACGCAGTCACTGAGCCGCAGCCTTCCAAGTGCTGGCTCCTCGCAGAGGTAGGGCGCTGTCTGGAGCTTCGGAGCTGCTGCCCCGGGGATAGGCGCATGTGGGTTCAAGTCTTACCCCCCTGTCTCCGTGGGTTCAGCAGCTCTAGCCAGAATCGGGTGGATGGTGGGAGGAAGCTGTTCCCCCCCCTAACTGACACCATCTTGGGTCATCCACTCCCCCCAAACTGCAGCTGCCTGTGGTGAGTCAGGCTGGAGCCCAGGGGTTAGGTCCAGTCTGCGGGAGGGAAGGGGGGAGGTAGGAAGCAGAGGACTGCCCCCCATAGCCCTTCCCCCACGGTGGGGGCCAGCACCCCCTCCCCACTGCGAATCCCCTTGGTGATGAAGGGATGGGCCAGCGCTGAGCTGGGTGGGGGGTTCTCAGGGTCTGGAGTGACCTCCCCTCCCAGCACTCAGTTTCAGAGCTGCTGCCTGCCCTCCCCCGGGGGCTCCCTCCCTCTGAGTCCACCCCTCCCTGGACCAGGTGCTCCATTAATGCTGAGCCTGGGAGCGGGGGCAGGGGAGCTTGGGGGTTCGCAGTGAGCCCCACAGTGAGACCTGCTGGCTGCGCTGTGACCTGTGTCAAGAGGCTGAGTCAGGCCCCTGGAATCTGAAAATTGTCCCCAGATCTCACTGGGGCCTGCAGCACGCTGGCACTTTGGTCCTCTCAGTCCCCTCCACGGGACTGCCGTCTCCCCCACCCACCTGCAAACCTGCTGTCCCCTGCCTGGATTGCTGGCTCCACCCGCTGACCCCTGTGGCTCAGGGGGCACCTCTTTCCTGCCTGAGGTCTCCTACAGAGTCACCCCCAAAAACAAGCCTTCCTTTCTGAAAGAACACAAGCTCTGTGTCCGGTTCCAGCAGGCTGGCCACCATCGGCTGTGAAACCTTATCCAGCTTGCCTTGTCTGCCTCAGTTTCTCCCTGTCAGGCCATGTACACAGCACCCACCCGACCTGTTTGCCATGGCTCCCCCGGGCTGTGGCCCCTGGATGGGGGGCCCTGGCACGTCAGACACACTGTCCACATTTCTGAGTCAGCCAGGGAGGCTGCCAGACAGACAGCCTCCAAATGCACTGTCACTTCCAGGCCCAGTGGCCGGTCTTCCTGGCTTCTCCCTGGCCTCAGCCCAGAGGGGAGAGCCCATCAGAGGCTCAGATCCCACCTTGGATTCAAATCTGCCCTTGAACTCTCACTCCCCTACCCGCTGATCTGTGAAGTGGGAACAATTTTGACCAAGCCTTACTGCAGGACTGGGGAGCACCTGGCCTCGTTAGGGCTCGATTGCAGGATGGGGTGGCCCTCTGGGTGACCTGCACGGTGACAGAGAAGGCCTGGGCGCGTCCAGAGGAAGATGCCGTCACATTCCCAGGGCAGGCAGCTCAGCACTCAGCACACCTGTTGGAGGCCCAGGTGAGGGGTGCATTCTTGCGACTTCACCCACACTTAAAGATTTTCCTAGACACAGCAAGTGTACGCCAGGCCAGCTGGCGCTGTGGCTATCTGACCCACAACCACATGTCAATGGCTTCAAGTATCTAGAACTTCAGCCAGAGCAGACGTGGCTCCTGTCCGTGCACGGTCTCTCCCACCGGGTGACCTGGGAGAAGAGGCAGCTGTCTCGCAGGCTGTTCCTCATCCAAAGCCACAGCGCTGCTCCGTGAACCTGGGGCCCGCTGCTGGGGCTCCAGCTCCAGGGCACCCTTGTCTTGTGACTTGACCATGCTGTGCCCCTCCCGTCCCCCATCTGTGGAATGGATACCCCTGACGGGTGGTAGGGTGCTGGGGCGCGGGGAGTAGGGTGGTGCCAGCAGGGGTGAGAGCCCAGCCCGTGTGGGTAGCTTCAGCCCTGCAGGCCCTGGCAGCTGATCTGCTTCTCACTCCCTGGTCCTAGGGAGGACGCCTAGCGGCTCTGGCTCAGCTCCAGAATTCAGGAAGACGCTGGTCACCGCCTGGCTCTCGGAGGGAGAACAGGCAGGAGCTGGAGGCTGTGGGCCGAGGCTGTCCCAGGCAGCCAGCCAGCGCCCAGCTGTGAGTCAGGGCCCAGGCATTCAGAGGGCCAGAGCCTCTCCCAGGCCCTGTGAGCTCAGACACCTCCCTGCACCGCCCGCTGGGCCCTGCTGGTTGTTCTGTTCTTCACAGGCTTGTTCCTTCACAGCTCACTCCTTGCTGGCTCCAGGGCAGCCTGGGGAGACAAGAGGCCCCGGGGCCTCTGAATCTGAGTTCACGTACCTCTCCGAAGGGACCTTGTTCCTCTTGGGGAAACTGAGTTCAAGGCAGGCTCATACGTCTCCTTGGCCCCCTTCCCGAACACAGTAATTGGGTGTTTAGGGGCCTAGGCCAGGGGCACCAATATCCAGGGTCTGTATTGACAACTGCCCCAGCTTTCTCTCCCAGGTGCGCTGCGTGCACATTGTCTGATACCTGGAGGAAAACATGCCGCAGGACGCCTGGGCTGGTTTGTTCTAACGTGACCTGGAGCCCACCAGGGTGGGGTGCTCAGCACTTTTACTCACTTACGCGGGTGAACAGGGCTGTACCCAGCCGACCCCTGGTTGGTTTCTGGTTAAGACCTCTGGGCAGGGTGGGCAGCCTTGCATGTCTGGCCCTTCCGAAGGACACCAGCTATAGCCGGGGACATGTCTGTGCCTAGTAAGGGGCAAGCTCCTGGAATCTAGGGATGGAGGCCAGAGATGCCACTAATGTCCTGATGTCCAGGACAACCTCTGCCACGGAGAATGATCCAGGCCCAAAGTCTTGAGAGCAGCGGTGGGAAAGTGTCTAGCTGGAGCCTTTATGCCCCTTGCACCGGTTGATAGTGCCCACAGCAGGTTCTGCTCCCATCTCAGGCCAGCAGACACTCTACAGACCTTGAAAATGAAAATGATCGATGTGAACATTACTTGAACACACAGCCAGGTTCTTGGCATAAAGGCAGGGCCTAGGCTTCCCTGGTGGCGCAGTGGGTTACGCAAAAGCACTATGAAGCAAACGCAGCCACTGCAGCACAAGTTCGATCCCTGCCTCCAGCCAGGGAGGGGACCCACATGGCACAGCAGACCTCTCCTGCCTCGCCCGCTGCTCCCCTCAGCAGTGTTTCAGTCTGTCTGCTCTGCTCCCTGCTCTGTCTCTGGCGAATCCTCTCACCTCCCTGGACTCTGGCCTGTACCCTAGCTCTTGAATGCATAATAAATAAATCTTTAAAAAAAAAGAAGCTTAGGATGTTTGTTAAGGACTCACTATCAAAAATAACACAAGCAACAATAATATAGGTAGGTGAATCACATACAGTCATACGATGGAATCCTACAGTTATTTGAAAGATGCTGTTGCACAGGGGTCGATGATTTTTTTTGAAAAGTCCCAAATATTGTGAGTTTTGCAGGTGAGGTCTCTGTTGAAATGACTCAGTTCTGCCAGTGTAGCTTGAAAGCTGTTGTCCACAATCCATAAACAAATTTACTTTATTTATAAATACATTTTATCTATATGCAAGGCTGTAGTTTGTTTACCCTTCTTGTAAGGGAATGTTTATTGAGACGGAAAGGTGTTTTTAATGCCTTTTTTTTTTATGCGTACAAGAGCTGGGGTACAGGCCAGAGTTCAGGGAGGTGAGAGGATTCATCAGAGACAGTGGGGAGCAGAACAGGCAGATAGACTGAAGTACACTGCTGAGGGCAGCAGTGGGCGAGGCAGGAGAGGTCTGCTGTGCCATGCGGGTCCCCTCCCTGGCTGGGGATCAAACTCGCGCTGCTCTGCCATGCATGCTTCACAGTGCCACGCTCAAGCCCCTTGTGTCACCAGGGAGCCCCTGTTTTTAATGCCTGAATATGCTTTCTGAAAACTGGATTGCCAGCAGTTAGGCTCCTTGGTATTACCCAATGGAGTTGAAAAATTATGTCCACATAAAACCTCACATATGGACCCTTCCAGAAGTTTCAAATAAATCTTAAAAAAAAAAAAAAAAAAAAAGGCAGGGCCAATGGCCAATTTGTCTTTCTCTGGGAGTTGAATGGACTGGGGCCCTACATTTTAGGGACTGATTAACACCCCTCTCTTGGGGGGGGGGGTCCCATCTCTCTAGAGTCTTGACAGGCAGTTCCCTTGCTCAGGACCTGTGTCACCAGAATGGGCTAATTTAGTGCCCACTTGATGGTTCGGATGCTGTTAGAATCACTGCTGTTTACAATGCCTCTGAATAAAAATGCTGTTTGAGCTTACGATATGAGTGTTACACAGAGAACACGAAATCCAACAGCCAGTGAGATGCCTGTACCTAACATCTGCTGGCTTCAGGCAGGGCTATGTCCAAGGACAACATGTCAATGGGATCCTATTTTCCTCTCTACCCTCAGACAGACCAGCAGGCTGCAAACAAGCAGCTAGGGTTCATGCTGGCTTTTTGTGATAGAAAAACCAAAACAACAATGGTACACCCAAGACAGTTCCTCCCTCGTGCAAAGAAGTCCGGTGCTGATGCTTGGCTCCATCTTCATCAGGGAACAGTCTATCACCGCTAGGGCACCGCATACTCCTTAGCGTAGCAATATAGCTGCTGGGGTTCCAGCTATCACATCCAAACCCCAGGAAATGGTGGCGAGGGGTAAGGTCATACCGAAGTCTTTTAAGAATCCTTCTAGAAGCTTCTATAGCACTTCTGATTATATTCATTGGCATTAACTTCACTACAAGGGAGGCTGGGCAATTTGTCTTTTAACCCAGTAGTTGAAAGGGTTTCCTTACAAAAGAGAGTGTATATTGGGGTTCTGGCCTTGGAGCCACCTTGGAGCCAGGGATGAGCCCCTACGCAAGTCACATGCACTGAGAGTTGGGACGGGAGACAGTGGATCCCCAAAGAAAACCTGGGCATGGAAACTTAAAGACCATGGAAATAATCATATATAAACCAAAAATTAAAGACAATCCCCATCAGGCTCCGAGGAATAACTGGGCAGCAGTTATGGAGTTGGGGGTTCTGCTTCCCCCACAAATCACAGGGGCAATTTCCTTGGTTGGTGTCTTGTCCTTTTAATCAGCAACAGCTGTGTACTTTGCTTGATTCATAGCTCATAGCACCCAGCTCCATGATGCCTCCGGCAGCACTAGATCTTGCTATAGCTGGAGGCTGTGGCACCAGTTCGCCTTTGACTGTGTCTTCAGTACCTAGTACATTTCTGGGCACACGGCAACGTTCAAACACATGCCCTGAGTGAGTAAAACAACGGTCAAACTTGAATCCAAAATGACAAGGTCCTCCCTGGTGGCGTAGGGGTTAAGTCTAGCGCTATTACGTTAAAACTGCTTGGCCTAAGTCCGATCCCCGGACAGGGAGGTGGCCCACACGTGGCGCGGCAGACCTCTCCTGTCTTCCCCGCTGCTCCCCTCAGCAGTGTAAGTAGACCCACCTGTTCTGTTCCCCACTTTGTCTCTGGGGAGTCCTCTTACCCACAGCACCTCTGGCCTATGCCACAGTTCTTATATGCATAAATAAATAAATCCTAAAAAAAGATAAACACCTGAAATTTGTCATCATATACTGTGGTGTCTTTTGAAGGTACTGTCGCTAATGTGAAGTCACAGGCCTGCAGCGTTAAGTCTGTTCTCTACAGTGACCCAGCCAAGGGTCAAACATCTAGACTGAAACTGGAGTTGAGGAAGAGGGTGAAATCCAGGAAAAAGTCCATTTACATATAAACATTTAATATTAAATTGCTCTCAACACCGAACACCCCCCATGCTGACTCCCCGTGTGCACAGTCCGAGAGGCTCCTGGTCACCACTCTGTGTCCACCAAGCTCCAGAGATAGTCGCTGATGAATTTCCTGGAGAGCTGGGTGCTGTCCAGGTGGAGGGGCTGGGCAACGCTGGGGCCATGATGGACTGAGGAGGAGATGTAAGGAAAGCGCACACGCAGCCCTGCGGACCACCCCTGCCCACCCTCCCACAGGGAAAGAGTAACTGTTAAAATGTTTCGAGATTGAAACTAATTTTTGTTAACAAGTTAAATTCTCATAATGCACTATCATTTTTTGAAAATTTGTGGTAAAAGATAAAGTTTCCCATCTTAGGCTTCCCTAGTGGCACAAGGGGTTGACCCCCGCACTGTGGGGCTTCCGTGCCACTGCAGTGCGAGTTCGATCCCCGGCCAGGGATGGGACCCACATGGCACGGCAGACCTCTTTTGCCTTGCAAGCTGCTCCCCTCAGCAGTGTATTTCAGTCGATCTTCCTTTCTGCTCCCCACTGTCTCTGGTGAATCCGCTCACCCTCCATCTCTGGCCTGTACCCCGGCTCTTAAAAAAAAAAACAACTGCCATCTTCAAGCTCCTAGCCCAGCGGCATTAAGCACCGCCAGCTATCTCCAGAATTTTCTCATTTCAAAAAACTATCTTCTCATGCCCCTCCCCCATAGGCTGACGCCCACCATCCGCTTCCTGCTCTGTGACTGACTCAAGTAAGTGGAATCACACAAAACTTGTCCTTTTGTCTGACTTCTCACAGCATGACGTGCTCCAGGCTCGCGTGTGCTGCAGCATGCGCCAGGACTCCCTCCTGCATAGGGCTGAGCAATATTCCACTGTACAGACCATCTCATTTTATGTGTCTGGTCATTGGCTGACAAGACACATGGGCTGCTTTGCCTCGGGACTACCAACTGGAGTGTACAGACATCTGTTCAGTCCCACAGGTTGGGAGGGTCCTATGGAAGGAAACGTTGTTTCCACAGTTGCTGGGCTCAGGGTTTCACTTTCTTCACAAAGGATACTGCCTTTGATCATCCCTGGCTCACACTCATAATCCCATTCAATTTTACTAATCCGACGATAGAGTTGAGCCACATACCTATATATATAAGACCAAAAAAAAAAAAAAGAGAGAGAGGGATAAAAGTTACCCCAGCATCAACAAAGAGCGATGGGACTGAACACACACATACGCACACCACACGTCTGTGGGACCTACACTGCTGATGGGATGGTGACTGTGGTATCTTCGTCAACTTCCCTCTCCTTTCTTTCCAGGTCAGCCTCGATCTCCTTGAGCTCATCCAGTTCCCGGGTGAGCTGGGTAGAGCAGGCAGTTAAGGACCCCTTGCTCTGGAAGGAAGGTGGCCCGTGTGCCAACCTGAGCCACACCGGGCCCAGGGCCTCTGGATCCCACCACATCGTCTAGTGCGAACTGCTCCGCCACTCCGCGTGCAGGAAAGGATATAGGAGGCTGTCTTTCAGATGAGCGTCCTCCTCCCCGGCCTTCTGAAGCTCAGCCTCAAGCTGCTGCAGCTTAGCACTCCCCTGGTGTGCCTGCTCCTTTGCATCAAGAAGGTTCTGGGCCACTTCCTTCTCCATGGCCAGGATCTCTGCAGGGGGCAGGGAGGGAAGAGTCCCCTAAATTAGGGATCCCTGGGGTCTGTCCTTCCACAAGAGAGCCCGAGAAGGCCATTTATCTTTCTGCTGCCTCAGCCATCCACACCAACCCCCCCATTTCCTTGTCAGCAGCAACCCCCACACCTACCCATTCTATTTCCAAATGTCTATCACAGCATTCCACCAAGACCCTTTAAAAATGTTCCCATTTCGCCAAAATGCATGTGAACCCACAAAATAAAATCCATCCTTCTTTGCAACAAGTACTAATTTATAATGTCATGGGCAACCCTGTTACCCAAGCAGAACTCACTTGCCCCAACCACTTAGCTCTCCAGGCTGGCATGCCCCCTCGTCTTGCTTGTGCTGGTTCTTCATCTCCCCTAGGAGACCCAAGTAGGCTCCCCTCCAAGTCCTGCTTTGGTCTCTCCCTTGGCCAAAGTGCCAGTCCTTTCTGCTCTCTGCCTCCAAAGTCACTGCATTAGAGGTTAAATGTAAAGTCATTCTCCTGCTCAAAGACCTCCACTGGCCCAGGGTCTCCAGCAGAAAATCCAGGCCCCTTTCATCATTTGGACCATCCTTGCCAGCCCCCTTTCTTCTGGCTTTCGCCCCAGTGTCCCATTCTCTCTTATCTGGCTGCAGTGATGTCTGATCGTGCCGTCAACATGCCCCGTTTCCCACAGGCCTGGCCGCCACGTGCTCCAGTGTTCCTACCACCTGGCACACAAGTACCAGCCTTCAAGACCTCCCAGGGAGTGCCTGCCGCAGGCAGCTAGGCAGTGGCCTCTCCTGCCCAAGGAGACTGTGCGCCCAAGGCAGCTCCTTTCACATCGACTACCAGTCCTCGGCCTTCCTCTCTGAATCAGAAATTGCACCTTACATTCACCAGAGCGGTCAGCGCCTCTCAGAACAGACATGCACTCGTGTGTGCTTATCAACAAGGCTGGGTGCTGAGAAGTGTTGTTAGGCGATTTTGTGATCGTGCAGCCATCATGGTGTGACAGCACCAGATGGGGCAGCCTGCTGCACACCAGGCTCTATGGCGGCGCCCACGGGCATGACTGGCAGATACTCTGTCCATCGTTGACCAAAAGGTCACTGGACGAGGCATGACTGTACATTGAATGAAACACCCAGAAAGACTGAGAACACACTAAGGCTACTGTGTTTCTTCCCCCGAGAAACCTGCAAGTCCGAGAGGCACATATGCAAATGAAAATACCACCCAAGGGGCAGTATTGAATTGGTTTTTAAGATTTATGTATGCACAAGAGCTGGGGTACAGGCCAGAGGTGCAGGGGTGAGAGGATCTACCAGAGACAGAGTGGGAGCTGCAGGCGAGGCAGGAGAGGTCTGCTGCACCATGTGGGTCACCTTCCCGGCCAGCGGAGGGATCGAACTGGTGCTGCAGTGGCTGTGGTCTGCCCCATAGTGCGTTGCTTAACTCACTGCACACCCAGGGAGGACCTCGAATTTCATATTTCTAAATAATTTGCTTATGCTGCTATTTTTCCATTTGTCTGAGACAGTGTCTGCTGGTTTCCTGTGAGGATAGCTGAGGGTCTGGGTCTTACAGCCTCTTCCTATCCCTTCTCCAGTCACCTTCCTGCCAAGGCAACTACGTTTCCGTGGATTCTTCTCTGAGGAGTGAAATCTTGCGTGTGGATGTTTGGTGTCAGGTGCAGTTACCTGAGTGCTAAGTGCCTCAGGATGATTTCAGAGCCCTGCGCCCTGTGTTCTTACAATCTTCTCAGGAAAGCTGCTTGACTTCTCTCCCTTTTAAGAGGTGAAGGCTGGAAGCCCAAAGCAGTTCAGTGACTTGTCCCCGCGCACATACCTCCAGAGCTGGGACCTGAACTGGATCCTTTTGATTCAAAGTCCTGGCTCCTTAGGATACTGGCCCTTATGCCTCCAGCCCCAAATCCACCGTTCTGCTAAAACCCAGATGAGCTGGGTGATGCTGAGCTCCCCAAACCAAAAATGAAGAGGAGAGAAGAAAGGAGGGGAGGACCTTGACCATCCATATGCTTAGCTAACACCCAAACTCCTCCCAGGGGCTCACAGGCCTGGCACAGTCTGGCTGCTGCTGACCTCATCTTCTACCACTTTCTTTTGGGTCTCCAAACCATATTCAATTTCCTCTGGCAGGAACCTCTTCCACTAGAGTAATCCCAGGGCTAGCTTCATAGCCACTCAAGTCTTACCTTCTTATAAAATGAGACTGTAACAAAGTATGAAAAGCCCCAGGCACCAAAATCACTATGGCAAGCAAGATGGCAGTTCCTCAAAAAATTAAACATCAAGTTACCATTTGAGGGTTGGGAGGGGAAAAAAAAAGTTCTTTGATCTAGCAATTCAATTTCTGAGAAAACAAAATTGAAAGCAGGGACTCAAACAGGTTATTTATACACCCATATTCGTAGAGCATTATTCACAACAACCAAGGTATGGAAGCAACCCAAGTGTTGAAGGATGGGGGAATGGGAAACAAAATGTGGTATATATACATAATGGACTATTATTCAGCCCTAGAAAGAAATTTTGACACATGCTGCAACATGGAAGAAACAATGTGAAATAAGCCAAACACAAAAGGACAAATATTGTATGATTTTGCTCATATGAGGTAACCAGCAAAGTCAAATTCATAGAGACAAAGGCAGAATAATGATTTCCTGGGGCTAGGAGAGCAGGGGCTAGGGAGCTAGTGATTAATGGGTACAAAGTTTCAGTTTGGGATAAAAGGTTCTGGAGAGGTTATGGTGAGTGGTAATGGTTGCTCTACAGTGTGAACGTAGGTAATGCCACTGGATCAGATATTTATTTATTCTGGACATTTATTTTAAAATATTTATTTTACTTATTTATGCATACAAGAGCTGGGGTGTAGGCCAGAGATGTCGGGGTGGTGAGCGGATTCACCAGAAACAGAGCAGGGAGCAGAACAGACAGATGTACTGAAATACACTGCTGAGCAGAGCAGTGCAGGAGACAGGAGAGGTCTGCTGTGCCACATGGGTTATCTCCCTGGCTAGGAATTGAACTCACACAGCAGTGGCTGCTGATAGCTTCATAGTGCTGACACTTAACCCCTTGTACCACCAGGGAGGCCCCTGGACTGGCATTTTATTTTATTTTATTTTTTTTAAAGATTTATTTATTTATGCGTACAAGCACTGGGGTACAGGCCAGAGATGTGGGGGTGGTGAGAGAATCCCCCAGACAGAGCAGGATGCAGAACAGGCAGATTGACAGAAACACACTGCTGAGGGGAGCAGCAGGCACAGCAGGCGAGGTCTGCCGCGCCATGTGGGTCCCCTCCCTGGCCGGCAGCAGGGATCGAACTCATGCTGCAGTGACTGCGGTTTGCTTCATAGTGTGTTGCTTAACCTGCTGCGCCACCAGGGAGGCCCCTGGATTGGCATTTTAAAAAGTCAGTAGCTTAAAATAAAAAATCCTCATACCAGGTCCTCCCTGGTGGCACAAGGGGTTAAGCACCGCACTATGAAGCATCCACAGCCACTGCAGCACAAGTTTGATCCCCCAGCCAGGAAGGGGACCCACATGGCGCAGCAGACCTCTCCTGTCTTGCCCGCTGCTCCCCTCAGCAGTGTATTGCAGTCAGTTTGCCTGTTTTGTTCCCCACTCTGTCTTTCATGAATCCGCTCACCCCCCACATCTCTAGCCTTTACCCCAGTTGTTGTATGCATAAATAAATAAATCTTAAAAAAAGTCCTCACACTAAGTAAGAGCAGCAATGTCAATGGCAGGCCTAGAGCATAGGACTGTGTGTCTTCTCCAAGAATGTTTCAGAGGTCAGAGGGCCATTTCACAGATGAGGAAAAACTGAAACCCCACAGGGAAATGACTGGACTGGGATCCCGGGAAATTACTAGACTGAGCTAACAGCTGAAATCCTTGGCCCATTACCTCCTTGACATATCCATTTTTCTGGTTTATCCTCTGTCCTCACCCTACTAGCATATCAGCCCTCCCAGGGGCTTTGCCTGTTTGGCTGGTTCCCCGTTGCAGCTCCAGGGATGGCACATGCCCGGCACACCGCAGGTGATCAGTAAGAGAGCTGAGCCGTCTCAGCTGAAGCTAGGACTGTCACTTACAACCGGTGTACAGGTAACGAAGCTGAGACACAGAGAAGAAACCTACCTCAATCTCACAGCTGGGAAGTGAGGGTGGTGGTATTCAAACTCAGTGATTTCACCCCTGTGCCCCAATTACCCCGGCCCTGAGTCTCCCAGCTGCTGCTCCCTGAACACTCAGACTTGGGCCGGGTCCTGCGAGCTTCTATACTCACCATTGCTCTCCTGAAGCCCATCTGACGGGTGGGAAAACTGAAGCTCAGAGGGGGCAGGACCCACCCGCCGGTCCCGCGGGAGTACAGGGCAGGGAAGGGGGGTTCTCGGGAGAAAAGGAGGGAAGGGGTCTCGCCGCAACCCTCACCCCGCAGTCGCTGCTCGGCGCCGTCTTGCGTTTCCAGAAGCCGCTCCACCATCTGCTCGTGGCGCCCAAGCAGTCGTCGTTGCTGCGCTTCGGCGCGGTTGGTGCCCAGCAGGCTCAGCAGCCCCTGGCTCACCTCTTCCATGTCACGGAAAGCCGCCATGACTACGCCAGGCCCACTCCCGCGCAAATTTAACTGTCCTCGGGGCCCACCCCGTTCCCGAAGGAGTTCATTTCCTTTGGTTTGGTCCAACGTCAATCATCAGCGAATGGGGGCTCGGCCTAGTGCGCCGGCACCGGATCCTCCGTCAGTCATCGGCAATGACCAATCGGCACAGGGAGGCGGTGCCGTCGGGCGTCGGAGGCCTGCCTGTCGCGCCTGCGCAAACTGAGAAGGGGCTGCAAGAACCTGAAAATTTGTTTCTTGAGTCCGGTGCTTGCTGCCTGCAGGGCGGGTCCAACTAGTTTTCTTGGAGTCGATAGTCTACAGTGGATGCGAGGGATACGCATAGTAGACATAAGTATTAGAAGCTGCAAAATGGAACCTGCAGTCAGATTTATTGGGTTTGAATCCCAGCTTTGCCACTCACAGTTTTACCATGGGCTAATTACGTTACCCCTCTTTGCCTCACTTTCCTCCTCAGTAAAATGAAGGTCAAATAGAAGCTACTTGAGAGTTGGGGTGAGGATTAAATGGGGATGGAGCCTAACTCTATGTAAGCACTGAATACAACACACACAGAATGCTAGCAGGTGCGTTGCCTACCTTGCACAGACACGACACTATGTATGGGGTTAAAACAGAGGGAAACAGGGCCCGCCCTGGTGGCGCAGTGGGTTAAGCAACACACTATGAAGCAAACGGCAGCCACTGCAGCACGAGTTCGATCCCTGCCGCTGGCCAGGAAGGTGACCCACATGGCGTAGCAGACCTCTCCTGCCTCGTCCACTGCTCCCCTCAGCAGTGTGTTTCTGTCAATCTGCCTGTTCTGTGTCCTGCTCTGTCTGGTGGATTCTCTCACCACCCCCACATCTCTGGCCTGTACCCCAGTGCTTGTATGCATAAATAAATAAATCTTTAAAAAAAAAAAAAAACAGAGGGAAACAAGTCGCACATTTTCCATGACATTTACCCCAAATTGAGGTAAAAAAAAACCAACTCAGCAGGTCTGACCAGCATTTCCTACAAAATACAATGGGGGAAAATTAGTGCATTGTGTACAGAAACTTAAATATTATTTTGGGAAATACCAAACTTTGTACCAGCTGTGGAAAAGCATATTTTATTTTCAGGAAAATGGCTACATAAATAGCTCTGACCTTTCCACTCCTGGTCAATAGGCTGATTCTACAACCAGATTTCACAATGCTCAGAGGCCGTGATGCTAGGCCACTTTGCTGGGGCTCAGCCCATGGCTATTCAGAGCCCACAGCCCCATGAGCCAGTCCTGACCCAGGTGCAGGCAGTCTAGGGAGGGGACCAGCTTTTCCCTTTTATATCTGGCTCCTGGATCTAGATGGACCAATCAGGTTGGAGTTCTCCAGCTGTCACTCAACCTTGATGGACCAATCAGGTTGGAGTTCTCCAGCTGTCACTCAACCTTGAGTTAATTCTTTGTATTGAAAAAGGAAAACAAACTGACTGGTGGTAAATGATCCAATTAGACACCTAGGGTTGAAAACAGCAATTGAGCCTTGTCAGGTAGGGAATCCTGAAGATATGACAGGGTAAGAGCCAGCTTGAGTCAGCAGCCCGCTTCTGAAGTTTGAAGCCTTCATTGGACCACCTTTGAAGAAGGATGCAGCAGACCTCTGTGGTGTCAGGAAGGGCACAGAGCAAGTTCTCAATGATTCTGGCAGACGGGGTAAAGGAAGGAGTCCTGGAGCCCTTGGTGCTCTTTTTGGTTTTTATTGTACCATTATCTCAGAGGTGACCAGGTTCATGGCAGGCAGGGGGCCGGGTGGCCAGGAGGCTGGTAGGCCTCCTAGCCCCCGGCGCATCTTTACTCTCTTGACTGCTGCCGCTTCTTTCTCTCTGCTTCTCTCTGTTCTCTTGTTCTGCTGGCATCCTGTTCCACTGGTAATTTGAGCAACAAATAGAAATTACAGGGCTTTCATGGTGGCCTAGAGGTTAAATCTCAGCAATACCACTGGGCCAGACTGAGTTTGATCTCCGACCTGGGAGCTGACCCACATGGTGCAGCAGACCTCTCCTGTTTCTCCCACTGCTCCCCTTAGCAGTGTATTTCAGTAGATCTTCTTGTTCTGCTCCTTACTCTATCTTTGGTGAATCCTCTCACCCCTTCACGTCTGGCCTACACCCCAGTTCTTCTACATAAAAATAAATAAATAAATAAAATATGAAAAAACAAAAACAAGTAGGAAGTACAATATGTGACTTGTAAGCCTAGGTCAGAAACTAGTCTATATCTTTTGCCTGGTGCTAGTTCTATGACTTTTCCCCTGCTTAATTTCAGGATACTTTCTTCTGAAGCCCTGCTGTCATGTTGTGAGGAGGTCCAGGTGATGTGAAGAGTCTTCCAGTGAGGCACCAACCAAAGCCAGGATCAACTGCCAGATGAGTGAGTGCTGAAATTGTACATCCCCTAGCTTTCAGGTTATTCCAATTGACACCAACTGGAGCACAGAAATAAACTTTTCCCATCAATCCCTCCTGTGACTGCAGTTTGTGAGCAGTTTGTGAGCAATAGCCATGATAATGTTTAATGCCAATACATTTGGAGTTAGTTTATTTTGCAACCATAATACCTGTACTGCTGAGTCACACATGAAACATGTATCTTATAAAAACCATCAAAAGTCTCTGCTCTAATGGTAAAACCTCAAGAGTGAACAAGATTATTTTAGACAGAAACACTGCTCTGGAGACAATAAAACAAAGTTATAGGATTGAGTCATTTGAGTTGGGAAGGGGGAGTGAAGTGACTTTGGGTAAAGTGGTCAGGGATAGAGTGGTGGAGGAGGGGACATAAGAACTGGGACCTGAGTAATGAAAGATGTAGGGAAAAAAAATGCCAGGTGAAGAAAGTGCAAGTGCAAAGGCCCCTGAGGATGGGAAGTTTAATTTGTAAAGGAACAGTGAGGAGGTTAGTGTGACTAGAGAGTAAGCAAAGGAGCTTCTAGGGGCCCTGAAACTTTTATTCTGGCATAAGGAGAAGCAAGGGAAGGCATTAAGAAAGGAGAGCAATGGGCTGGGCTGTCTCCGGATTTCTCAGAATCAAGAGAACTTGCTGGGAGCTGAGATAGGAAGAATGAGGGAGAGGAGAAGGATAGTGTCTAGGATTTTGACTCAAATAACTGGTTAGATGATGGTGCCAGTGGCCAAGAGGAGGAAATGCTTCTTGTGCTTTGGGAAAGTTGTCAGTGCCTGAGGGATATCCACGTGAAACTGTCAAGCGATGCTTGCTTGACTCTATGAGTGTGCAGACATTTGGGCTGGGGATAAAAATCCGGGAGTTGTCAGTATGCAGCTTAGACCAGATGAGACCACACCAAGTTAGAGGAGGTCCGAGAATCAAGTTCTGAAACCCTTCATCTGTAGAAATTGTAGAAAAGAGAAGAAACTAGGACAGAGGAGGCATGGCCAGGGAGGAACAAGAGCTACCACAAAACTGTTAGGAAATGTGATGTCAGTTGACCATCTAAAGTTAGAGGCCTCTAACCCTCAGTGCTTACATTCCATGATATTTTCCCCAGAGACTCCAGGACTGCCCAGGTCCTTAAATTTTTAAATCAGTCATGTAGCTGGAGACAGCCTTAGGACAAACATGTTTATTTAGTCTTCCCTGGATCACATCATTTGGAATATGATGAAAGCGGCAAGAGAGGCTCTTCCTTGAAAGAAGTTTGTAACGTACACACGTTTGAATTTTGTGCAGCTTTGGGATTGAGAAGGGCTTCTCCAGTCTTTGTTTCATGTGATAGGTAGCAGATGTACATGAGATGACATCTGTGATATTGTGATTTGTTGAAAATACATCTATTTGGTCATTCAGGTGACCAGAATGTACTTTCATACATATATGGTCTTCATCCACAGTTCCTAGATCACAGCTCCCCAAAGCCTTTGAACTTCCTAAGTGTTAAGGGTGTTGAGAGGTGTCTTTTGCTGTGTCATTGAGGTGACTGTTGAAAGCACTGAGGATGGGGGCTGGTTGCCTAGAGAACAAACCTTGTGAAGAGAGGTGTGTAACTGGCAGTGCCACCCCCTGTCCTCTGGGGAGGAGAAAGGGGCTGGAGATTGAGCACAGATTAAATTATGGCCAGGGACCTCACTGGTGTCTAGGGACCTCACTTAACAAGGGGTTAAGTTGCAGCACTATGAAGCTATCCCTAGCCACTGCAGCATGACGTTCAATCCCTGGCCAGGAAAGTGACCCACATGGCACAGCAGACCTCTCTTGCCCAAACTGCTGCTCTCCTTAGCAGTCTATTTCTGTATATCTGCCTGCTCTGCTCCCCACTCTGTCTCTGGTGGATCCTCTCACCACCTCCCCCACACCTCTGGCCTGTACTCCAGTTCTTGTATGTATAAATAAATAAATTTCGAAAAAATCATGGCCGATGATGTAATTATTGTACCTATTAATTCAGCCTTCATAAAAGCCTCAGAGGAGGGTCTTCAGAGCTTCTAGATTGGTAAACATGTGGAAATTTGGGGGATAATGGTGCCTTCCTGGAGAGGACCTGGAAGCTCCTCACCCTTTGCCTCTATAGTGCCCTGTGTTATCTTTTCCACCTGACTGTTCTTGAGTTGTGTCTTTTGCAATAAAGAGGTATTTTAGTGAGTAGGTATGTTTTCTGAGCTCTCTTGAAAGTTTCTAGCAAATAGGTTGAGCATGAGTAATTAGGTCAGGAGCTTCTGATCTGTAGCCAGTGGGTGAGAAGCACAGTAAGAGCCTGGCCTTGTGACTGGTGTCTAAAGCACAGAGTGGTCTTGGGAACCTGACCTCTTAACTTGTGGGATCTGACACTGGTATCGTGTCAGAACTGAGTTGAATTCTTGGACACTCTGCTGGAGTTTGAGAATCACGTGTTGGCATGGGGCGTTCCCTGCATATTCATTCCACCCATTGGAACTGGGGCCTCAAACAGGGTCCAACACACCTCATTTCTTTCCCACAGAAGTGTCAGTGTTGGGGTTAGTGGTGTAAGGGGTTGAGCACTGCTCTGTGGGGCTTCCGCAGCCACTGCAGTGTGAGTTTGATCCCCGGCCAGGGAGGGGACCCACATGGTACATCAGACCTCTCCTGCCTCCCCCGCTGCTCTCCTCAGCAATGTGTTTTGGTAGATCTGCCTGTTCTGTTTCCCACTCTGTCTCTGGTGACTGCCCTCACCCCCCCACTTCTGGACTGTACCCCAGCTCTTGTATGCATAAATAAATAAAATCTTTTTAAAAAAAAGGTTGGGTTGGGAGCTGACTCCCTGCAGTCCGTATTTTCTGACACTCTAGGGGAGCAGACCTCATCCTCCCAGTGGCTGAGTATTTGATGGTGATATTGCTGTCACCACCCACTGTGTGACCTTTGGTGGCAGGACCTCACCTCTGTGCCCACAGGTGGTAGATTACATAACCATGCAGAGTGAAAAAAGAGAGGGTAAGATCTTGGATTTGGTTTCTGGTCCAGCAGCTTACCTATGACCTCTGCAAGTTCTTAACTTTTCTAAGCCCTGGGCTAATGATAGCTCTCTCTTATCAGCTGGGTCGGGGAGATTTCATAACCATAGCATGACAGAAATAAATGCCCCAGTCAAGAAAGGTCACTCACCTCTCTTCCACAGAACAAAGCAAGAACCACCGCACAGTCAATAGGATGGCTACCATTACATTTAAAGGAAAAAAAAGGTTGGTGACCAAGTGGAGAAACTGGAGCCCTTATGCACTGTTGGAGGAATGCAAAATGTGGCTGCTAGGGAAAAGCAGTAAGGTGCTTCCTTGAAAATTAAAAATAGAACTATTATATGGTTCAGGGATTTCACTTCTAGGTATATGCGCCCAAAACTGAAAGCAGAGACTTGAAGTGTTATCTGCATGTCCAGCATTACTCACAATGGCCAAAAGATGAACAGATAAACAAAATATGGTTTATGCAAACATATAATCAACCTAACAAGGAGGAAAACTCAGGGCCTCCCTGATGGCCTAGGGGTTAAGTCTCAGTGCTACTGCAACTGTGGTCCCCAGGAAAAGGGGAAGTTCCAGGTTCCCTGCCCCGCCCAAAGGAGCTGAGCTGGGAAGAAGAGAAGTGGGAGAGGAGATTGGAGAAGGAAGGAAGCAGGATGGAGCAGAGAGACGTGAAGAAACTGAGCCTGCTTCTTGGTCCTGGACTGGTTGGAACAGATGTGGGTGAGAGAACCATGGGGAGGTTAATGATGGTAGCTTTTATCTTAATTTAGATTTTGCTTTTTCCTCTCAGATTTGTCTGACTTCTTCTGACCCTTTTCTATGTGTCTCTACCAAAAGGTACTTTAGACTTGTGGCAGGCTTTTGGGCCTTGCTTTGGGCCAATCCTGTTTGGAAGGACTTTTTTTTTTTTAATGAGTTTGTTTTTTTTTTTTTTTTTGAAGATTTTATTTATTT
>JAGFMF010011417.1:3824615-3865144 GCA_019455555.1 Galemys pyrenaicus
GCGGGGAGCAGAACAGGCAGATCAACAGAAGTACACTGCTGAGGGGAGCAGCAGGCACAGCAGGAGAGGTCTGCTGCGCCATGTGGGTCCCCTCCCTGGTCAGGGGCAGGGATCGAACTCGTGCTGCAGTGGCTGTGGTTTGCTTCATAGTGCGTTGCTTAACCCATTGCGCACTAGGGAGGCCTAAGATTTATTTATTTAGGGCCTCCCTGGTGGCGCAGTGGGTTGAGGGTGGCACTTTAAAAAAAAAGATTTATTTATGCATACAAGAACTGGTTACAGACCAGAGGTGGGGGTGGAGGACGGGTGAGAGGATTCACCAGAGACAGAGTGGGGAGCAGAACAGGAGGCAGATTGACTGAGGTACACTGATGAGGGGAGCAGCGGGTCAGACAGGAGAGGTCTGCTGTGCCCTGTGGGTCAGCTCCCTGGGTGGGGATCAAACTCATGCCACAGTGACTGTGGATGTCCCCACAGTGCAGTGCTTAACCCCTTGTGCCAGCCACCAGGGAGACCCCTCATGTTTTGTCTTGATGAGGCAGATGGCATAACCTACTTTGAGCATTTGGGGGTGCTGGGGTGCCCCTCTCCCTGCCCTGTAATACTACCACTGTGAAGCCCCAACTCAATGGTAGAATTTGATCCCCAGCCAGGGAGCTGACCCTTATGTGGTGCAGCAGACTGCTCCTGTCTCGCCCACTGCTCCCCTCAGCAGTGTTTCAGTAAATCTGCCTGTTCTGTCCCCCATTGTCTCTGGTGAATCCTCTCACCTCCACCACCCCCTGCGCCTCTGACCTACATGCTCATTCTTTATGCATAAATAACCTAAATCTTAAAATAAAATTATACATCTTTAAAACAGTAGAGCAAAGAACTAGGGTTGGGGTCTTAAGAACTGAACAAATGAACAGAGAGAAAATCAGTCCTGGGGGGTTTCCCTGGTGGCGCAGTGGGTTAAGCAAGGTACTATGAAGCAAACTGCAGCCACTGCAGCACGAGCTCGATCCCTGCCGCTGGCCAGGGAGGGGACCCACAAGGCGCAGCAGACCTCTCCTGCTGTGCCCGCTGTTCCCCTCAGCAGTGTATTTCAGTCAGTCTGCCTGTTCTGCTCCCCACTCTGTCTCTGGTGAATCCTGTCACCTCCCATTCCTTTGGCCTGTACCCCAGTCCTTGTATGCATAAATAAATCTTTAAAAAAAGAAAATCAAGGGCCTCCCTGGTGGCGCAGCGGGTTGAGCGCCATACTGTGAAGCTTCTGTGGCACAGCAGAGCAAGTTCGATCCCCGGCCAGGGAGGTAACCCACGTGGCACAGCAGACCTCTCTTGCCTGCCCGCTGCTCCCCTCAACAGTGTACTTCTGTCTATCTGCCTGTTCTGCTCTCAGCTCGATCTCTGGTGAATCCTCTCACCTCCCATGCCCCTGGCCTTACCCCAGTTCTTGTATGCATAAATAAATAAAAAATTAAAAAAAAATAAAATTAGTCCTGGGCAATTGCTTGTGAGAATTAATATATTTTTAATTTCCAAAAGTTCCCTTCTTGCCTCACAAGTCCCTCTGGGAAGCTGATAAGAACAGTGGATCTTCTGTTCAGAAATATACAGCTTTGTGTAAGATTTCTGGGATTTCTAAAACTTCAGAGTTACTCACTAGCTCCTGCCTGGTTGAAGAGCAGAAAGGAGATATAGGGAGAGTGATCAGGGAATATGGAGCCTCTTGGGGGAAGGGAAGGGCCCAAGAGATCCTGGAGGTTGCAGGTTTCCACTTCCATCCTGGTGCTGGTGATTCGGGGAGGTTGTTTGCGAAACACCACGGAGTTGTACATTTCTGCACAGAACTTGTGCCTATAGTGTGTACATTATATCCAGGAAAAACTAATCAGAGCACAAAGCAAAAGATTTTGACAGAAAAAGCTTTGACAGCAGATACTCCAAAGTCCTGACCATTGGCATTTCTATCAAATGGGGTCACAGCCTCCTCTATTATGCCAAACATTGTCTTATACAATCACTATAAATTATTTTGTAACAAGGGAGAAAAGTCAGTAAAGATTTCTTGAGGTATTCATGAGAATTTTCTATAATGGTCATGCTCTTTTCTGCAGCACAACACAAATGCCCCAGCCAGGTGTGACTATAGCGCATTTTTTTTTTTAAGATTTTATTTATGCACACAAGAGCTGGGGCCAGAGGTGGATGGTGAGAGGACTCACCAGAGACAGAGCAGGGATCAGAACAGGCAGATAGACTGAAGTACATTGCTGAGGGGAGCAGCGGGCACAGCAGGAGAAGTCTGCTGCGCCATGTGGGTCCCCTCCCTGGCTGGGGATTGAACTTGTAGTGCAGTGGCTGTGGAAGCTCCACAGTGCAGTGCTCAACCTCTTGTGCTACCAGGGAGGCCCTAGAGCATAATTGACTACAGTGAATTTACATTTAAATGAACATAGCCACGTGGCCACTGGCTATAGTATTGGGCAGTGTCCAACTAGGGCACAGCATAAAGGAATATTTTCTAACACTTTTTATTTTTCTGCAGTTTTGAACATTAGTCAAGATAAATCAATTTTTTGAAAGAGATTTTAAAGCTTAAAGAAGAGTGACCCCAGCATGTCGGCATTATCATAAAGTAACTTTATTAAATTCCTTTACCTTCTATAAATGATTACAAAAGGAATACTTCATTTAGTGTAATACTGTCTTTATGGATGTACCGTGGTCGGAAAGTGGAGTTTAAAAGTTCGTGAATACAATGTGAGGAGAGAAAGGAGACAAAAGCAGGACCCTGCTGGGTATGGGGGGGAGGGGAGGGAACACAAGGATAAATACAGGCTTATCTGGGGGTGGGGAGGTGGTCATCGAGCTGTTTTTTCAAATTTTAAAATAAAATAAATGCACCCGCTGGCTCCGGGGCCAGGCTGAGGCAAACAGCTCTTGTACTGCTTCTCAGCACTGTGGCTTCCACCAGACTCCAGCACGGCCCCGACTCAGCTTGGGTTTTGTTTTCTGTCCAATTCTCAACACACACACACACACGCACACGCACGCACGCACGCACTCTCTCTGACCATCCATGTTCTTTTGTCTCAAGTACATCCCTTCAACAAAAACCAAGCCAGCCAGAGGACTCCATCAAGCCAGGATGCCCACTCTGCTCGCCGAGTGGAGTGCACCTCTGCTGGCCGTCCTGCTGTGGTCTGGCTTCCCTTCTGGAGGCCCAGGGGGGCACTGGGCTCCAGGGCAGGGCATCTGTTGGCTGGGCTCCTGCTCCACTCCACCCCCCAAACAGGCACTTTTTGAAATGGAAACGCTCCCTTTTTTTGTCCACAAAAGGAAGGAAGAGGAAAGAAAACTAAGTTGAGATTCTGGGGACAGAACAGACCATGAAAGAAACTGCGTGTGTCTGGCGAGCCTCTTCCAGAAGGCTCCGTTCCAGGTTGTTAAAAAAAGCAGCTGGCCCTTATTTGGTTTTCGGCAAAGCCCTGTCTCTTTAAGTTTGTGCTGGGGAGTCCTGGGGGCAGCCAACTTTTAATCGTGCACACATGGGTTTTTGGAGCGCGCCCTGTGCTTTGCCAACAAGCACATGCCCTGTTTTCTTTCCTTTGAGAAGAGAAATTCTGAAATCTGGGCTGGAAGAGGACGGCCCTGTTACCAGGGCTCTAAGCATAGGTACGTAGCAGCCACTCTGGGAACAAGATTCATTTCCTGTGTCTTGAGGTCTGAAGGATTTTCTAGGAAAATTACTATTTGCCAGGGCCTCCGTGTGGGGAGCGGAGAGACTTCTGGGCAGTTTCTTCATGTGAACTGCTCACACATCTGGCCCAGACATCTCAACTGCTGGGCCCACCTGAATGGGGGCAACACAGGCAAACGGCCAGCGAGGAGACAGAAGAAAGGACTGAGCTTCCTGCCTGGGTGACAAGGACACAATCTGTTTTGTTAAGAGACCAGACCAGAAGAAAATTCCCCCTAGAAAGCTGATGGGGGGAGTAGACAAAACACTATTATATACCAGACAATTAAATGTAGGGGCGAGGGGGGCGCTAAGCCACTTGAGATGCCATCCATGCGTAATAACATTCAGGATTAACATGAAAATATGCAGTTCCAGTGACTTTCAAATTGGGCAACAAACAGTATGATTTTCCCCCGACCCCACAATGATTCAAAAATACAATATTTTTCCCTTTCACCCTCCTCCATCCATAATTGCCAGTTGATTGTTCTCAATGTTCTCCTTAAACCCACGCCTCAGCATCAGCCACTGGCGCCAATTTATACAAGAATTTAGCTTTGGTCTGCGCTGCGGCTGCTTTGAACTGGGGTACCAGGAAAACCCACTTGTAAGCTGGAATCTTGCTGCTGTTGGGGGCTCCCTCTGGACTTTGAGACTTGCTTGGAGACTTGGGCCATGGTGGGGAGGAGTAGGGGTGCCAGGGAGGAGATGAGGGGCTGCTGCTCCCGGGCTGGGCGGCCCCAGGGAGGCCCCTTAGGCTACTCTTCCGCGGAGGATGACGCCGGGCTTTCATCATCCGACATCGGGGCGAACTGAAAGGAGAAGCAGAATTCCTTTTGTTTGGCATCCTTTCCAGAGCTGTGCCAACTTTGTTGGCTGCCCTGTGGCTGTGGTGAGTGAGCAAAAGCCTGGTCCCTTGGCCTGGGAGAGGCCTAGAGAAGCACAGAGCTTCCTGCGGTAGAGGGTTTCCCCAGGGAGGGCTGTCTGAGCTGAATGATGTTAAAGGGATAATCGAGTGATGCAGGCAGAGGCAAGGGTGAGCGCAAAGGCCTTGAAGGAGCAGAGTGAGGGAGAGGGTGGGGGGGGGGGACGGGGGCTTGCGACCTGCTGGGCTTTGGGAAGACTTTGGGTTTCTCCAACGAGTGGGCCTCAAGGGCTGCAGCACCGGAGGGAGGTGCCTGACTTGGGTTCACAGTCACTTTAGTCACTGTGGGACTAACAGACTGGAGGGGTCACCGAGCCCCGGTCACTGATCCAGGGGCTCAGGACAGAGGCAAGAGCAGTGGTGTAAGTGGGCCATGAGGGGGGACTGGAATCTGCCCCGCGGGGTCCCTGGAGACAGGACCACAGCAGGACATCAAGAGGCCCTACACCCCCATCTTCCAGCGGAGGAAACCAAGACCCAGATAATCCCTGGGTGACCCTCAATACCACACCAGGGATCCAGACGCTCCGGGGAGTGAAGCTGGAAAGTCCCCGCTTCAGTGAGAACCTAGGGGCCAGGCGGGAGATGATGGCTTGCGTCCTAGCACCTCTTCTCTCCTGGACGGTTTGGGGAGTCGCACGCCACCTTGAACCCATGAGGTCAGGGCAAGTAAAAGGTGGGGCGAGGCAGAGGGAGCAGCGTTTCTGTCCAAGGTCTGGAGTCAGACCTTGGGCCTCCATCCCTTCTGGCTCGGAGGCCGTGAGCCAAGGATGCAACCTCCCTGCGCCTTAGCTTCCTCACCTGAAAAGGGGAATTGTAAGGGGATTTATGCAACCTGATGGGATTACTGTAGAGTGTTCAAGAGACTCTCCCTGAGAGGACTTAGCATGCAGCCACCAGACTGGAAGGGCGTGTCTCCTCCACCAGGTCAGGGTATCACTGGCGACCTGTGAGGAGTGTCTGGCTCCCACATCAGACCCGAAGGAACTGTCTCGTCCACCGGGCACTCAGTACACAGCGAGTATCAGTACTGTTTTCCTTTGTGTTTCCAGAAGAATATTTTGCTAACAGGCGTGATTTTTCTAAAACCCAGATTTTCTGTAATCATATGAGAAACGCTGAGTTAGACATAGGTTAGTTTCCTTTAAATAAAGTGAGACGTCTGGGGCCATTTATACAGCAGCATGCCTCAAGCAGAAGTCACATCCTCACCGTGGCCCACAGGCCTGGCGTGGCCGACCAGCGGCAACACCTCCCTGCCTCACCCCTCCCCTGGGTTCCTAGAGCTCCTCAAGCATACCAGGCCTGCGCCTGCCTCAGGGCCTTTGCTCTGGCTGCTCCTGCTGCTGGAGAGCCAGAGTACTTGCTCCCTCAATTCCTCAAGTGTTGGCTCTAACATTGGGCTTTGCCGAGGTCTCATCTAGCTTCTCTGTTACTTGTCTCTTATCACTTGCTGTTCTTTGTTTCTCCCAAGCATTTACCATCACCTGCCTCTTGTATCTCTTACTAAAATGTCCACTCTGTGAGGACAGAAATTTTTTTCTGTTTGGTTCACGGCAGTGACCACCAGGACTCAAAACAGGACCTCTGTGAATATTTCTCGAAGGAGTGAGTGGTGATTGAGAGATGCACCTGGAACCAGACAGAGCTGGGTTCCACTACTGTTATGTTGACCATGCAGACCCTGTGCGCCCCACTTCCTCATGGGGTGCCATGAAGGTTCAACAAGCATGGCCCCCCCACCCCGTTAGCGCTTCATAGTCCTCCACCCCACCCAGGCCTCCAACCCGCGGCCCTGCCAGGGTAGGGACTCACCGAGCACTTGATGTTCATGCGGGAGTACAGCATGGACGCGATCTCACTCTGCCCTGCGTCCAGGGCCACCATCAAAGCGGTGCTCCCGTCCTGCAAAGCACCCGCTGCTAAGACAACAGCCCTCGCGGCGCCCCCGCCCTGCCCCGGGAAGCACCTGGTGGAGACTCACGCGATCGGTGAGCGAGATGTTGCAGCTGGGCACGGCCAGCAGCAGCCCTGTGATCTCCTTGTGGCCGTGCTCACAGGCGCACATAAGGGCGGTGGAGCCGTCGTCATCCTGAACGTTGACATCTGCCTCGCAGGCCAGCAGCGCTTTGACCACGTCCACCCGCCCATGGCTGACCGCCAGCATCAAGGCTGTCTGCCCTGCCTGGGCAGAGTGAGGAACAGGATTACAGACCACCCACACCCCAATGCGTGACAGCCCCGCTCTGGGTGCTTCCACGGTTCCGAGTGCTGATACAGACGGCCCCGGTCACTCTCCTCCGCATCTCCAGTCGCCCCTCCCACCACCTGGCCGCTTTACTTTCTGTCTCCCCCCCCCCCATCCTCCTTATCTCCAAAGTCTCAGTTTTAGGGTCTTTCCCTCAGGAGGGCCTATTTGCCTACTCACCCCCATGTCCCCTACAGAGGGTTCCTAACTCATAGGTGTAAACCTGTGTAAAAACTCATCAAGCTAAGATTTAGATACTCTTCTGGATGTCTGTTAAACCGCATTAAAAATTAAATCAACATGGGCCTCCCTGGTGACACAAGGGGTTAAGTTGCAGCACTATGAAGCTGGCATGACTTTGATCCCCGGCCAGAGGGGACCCACATGGCGCAGCAGCCCTCTCCTAGCTCGCCTGCTGCTCCCCTCGGCAGTGTGTTTTGGTCGATCTGCCTGTTCTGCTCCCCCCCTGTCTCTGGTGAATCCTCTCACCTGCCCCCACATCTCTGCTGCGTACCCCCGGCATAAATATGCATAAATAAATATATCTTAAAAAAATGAAAGCAATGTTTATCAGTGGATGAATAGGTAAACGCCCTGGTTTGTGCAGACCGCAGAACACTACTCAGCCTTAAATAAAACGCAGCGCTGACGCTCACTGCTGCGTGATGAGCAGAGGCCGTGCTCAGCGACACACGAGATGGGAAGCTCAGGCCACAGCCGCGCCGGCTCCATGGGGCCGCCTTCCGAGAGATGCGCCGGCGGGTTTATTTCACGTGCGAACACCGCACAGGCAGGATGGCGCCCCGCTGCGCAGCACCAGGGCGGCCGGGGGCCGCCATCCGCGCCGTGGCCCGCCGCTGACTGAAGTGCTGCTAAACACGCACGACGGTCCGTGGTGCCTCTCGTGAAAACCCCGGACAGGCAACCCCCGGGGCAGCAGCAGACCGGTGGCCGCCAGGAGTTGCGGAGAGGGAGATGGGGAGCGACCGCTAGTGGGTACAGGTTCCTTCAGGGTGATGGGGACACTCTGGAGCTAGGTGGAGATGATGGCTGCGCAGCGCTGTGAACTACTAGATGCCACTGAGCCGGATTCTTGCAGACTACTTTTATGTAAACTTCATCTCAATTTTTAAAAAAGTAAACCAACACAATTTTATTTTTAAATTAAAAGTCATGAGGTAGTGCAAGGGGTTGAGCACTGCACTGTGGGGCTTCCATAGATGCTGGAGCACGAGTTTGATCCCCGGCCAGGGAGGGGACCCGCATGGCGCAGCAGACCTCTCCTGCCTCGCCCGCTGCTCCCCTCAGCAGTGTATTTCAGTCTATCTGCCTGTTCTGCTCCCCACTCTGTCTCTGCTGAATCGTCTCACCTCCCGTACCCCTGGCCTGTACTCCAGCTCTTGGATGCATAAATGAAAAATCTTTAAAAAATAAATTAAAAGTAATGAAAGCAACATAAAAGCAATCAAGGCCCGCCCCTATGACATAACATTGCCACTCCCTGCTTTTCTTCATGGAATTCAGGCTGTTGCAAGTCCCTCCCCAAACTGCTGTCCCTACCAGGTCTGGTTGCCCTGCTTTTCTGGGCACCCTTCCATACTCCTTTTATTTTTTTTTTTTTAAACAGAGATTTATTTATTTATACGTACAAGAGCTGGGGTACAGGCCAGAGGTGCGGGGCGGGGGATGAGAGGACTCAGGAGACACAGAGCGGGGAGCAGAACAGGCAGACTGACTGAACACACTGCTGAGAGGAGCAGCGGGTGAGGCAGGAGCAGTCTGCTGCACCATGTGGGTCCCCTCGGCTGGGACTGATCCTGCGCTACGGTGCAGCGGGTGCTTCACAGTGCCGTGCTCAACCTGCCGCGCCACCAGGGAGGCCCCCTTCCACACTCCTGTCAGCTGCAGTCTCTCAGCTTCTGCTCCCCGACACACAGCCCAAGAAGATTTCATACCAGAATGCAGGTCACACCACTGCCTTCCTGAAATGCTTCTGTGGGCTTCCTGCAGCCCAAGTCCAAAGCCATTCCCAGCTCTAAAGCTGCCTGCAATGCTTGCAGCTCCTGGCTGGCTGGTGACAACTGTCCATCACCCGAGTCCGCAGGTCCATTTGCTGCTCAACAAATTACCAAGCAGGACGTGCAACGGCACTGGGTTGAGAAACTCCCACAGTGCTGCCTCCCTGGTGGCGCAAGTTGAGTGTTGCACTGTGGGGCTTTCCACAGCTACTGCAGCACGAGTTTGATTCCTGGCCAGGGAGGGGACCCACATGGCATAGCAGACCTCTCCTGCCTCGCCCGCTGCTCCCCTCAGCAGTGTGTTTCAGTAGATCCCACTGTTCTGCTCTCCATTCTGTCTCTGGTGAATTCTCTCACGCTTCGCCTCTGGTCTGTACCCCAGCTCTTGTATGCATAAATAAATACAGAAATCTTAAAAAAAAAAAAAAGAAGAAGAAAAAAGAAAGAAACTCCTACAGCAACTCCCTATCCCACCTTTTCCACCAGAAGGTCCTATGTGAGAAGCAGCCATGCGGGTCAACAACAGGGAGTCTGGAGGTGACCAACTGGGTTCAAAGCCCCTGTATCTCTGAGTGCTTTTGGGCTTGGTGCCCAGCCAGGACTTAATAAGCGTTGTGTTGAGGGCCTGTACCTGGCTGGCTTTGGCATTGACATCTCCAAGTCGGAAGAGCTGCAGGACAGTCTCAATGTCATCCTGGGTTCTCAGGGTGGCCAGGGCGGTGAGCATGATGGGGCTGTAGCCAGCACGGTTCTGCTTGTCCACCTGGCAGACACCTGGGGATGGAGGGCGGGAGCAGGTGGACATGAGCCCTCTGGCCTCACAGACGCCAGCCGATCTGGCATCTGGGCAGGTGGGGGCATACCAAGAACTGGGCATCTCCTCCACTCCACCCCATGGACTTCCAGGCCTGCCGCTCCTCCATTAGCCTAGGTGTGCTCTCGTTCCTCCCTTATGGACCGAGAACCCCTCTGCTCCGGGGTCTCCATCTCCGTTGTGGCACCCAGGAGGCGAGGGGCTCCTACAGGTGGAGACTGCCTCCTCCATCAGACTGGGATCCCTTGACAACGGCACCACATTTAGGGCTGACAGTCGGAGCTGTCGCCCCCAGGAGAGCTAATTCCCTTCAGACCAGGCTGCTTCCTCTCAGAATGTGGACTCTGACTCCTCCCTCAGACTGGGGGGCAGAGACTCCCGCCAGGCTGTGGGAGCGGCATTTCCTCCCTAGACCAGGAGAGAGCAATGTCTTCTCCATCAGCCTTCGGCCCTGGTGACAGCTGGCAGCCTGGCTCAGGCCCCGGTGCCGCCCGAGCTCACCGCTGTCCAGCAGCTGCCGCACCACAGGGAAGTTGGCGTGGGACACGGAGTAGTGCAGCGCCGTGTTGCCGTTGCTGTCGGCGATGTTGACCACGTAGTCCAGCAGCCGCGCCGACATGGCCCTGAACGTGACGAGGTGGCGCCGCACGAGCTCGGGGTGGGCGTCGCTGCGGCAGGCCAGGCGCAGCCACTCCTGCAGCACTGTGGTGTAGGCCACTTTCTGGATGCGGGCCGGGGAGGAGGGGGCTGAGTGAGCAACAGGCTGCCCCCACCCCAGACAAAGCCCCAGGAGGGCAGTGTGGACACCTCTGCTCTGAACCAGACCCTTAAAGGGGAGGCGCGGGCACCCCACTCCGGAGGAGTCCCCCGGAGCAAAGTGCAGTATCCCCATAAAGGGAAGCAGACACTGGAGTCCCGGACATGTGCCCAGAGCGGGTGAGGGTCTCCCAAGTATGATCTTCAAATTTCAGACACCGTAAGGGGAAAGACAGCAGCCCCTCTGCTTAAGCCCCCTATGGAGCAAAACCAAGGCTGAGTTTTCAGGCAGGTGACTGATTATCCTCCAGCCTGTCGCCAAGGTCCATGATTGAAGCACTACCCACCCCCCACCTCCCAGTTTGGATCCTGAGGTCCCCACAAGGCAGGCAAGGGACACACTGTAGCCGAGGAGGTGCCACTGTGCGGGTAGAGGGGAAGGGGTGCCCCAGGCCCAGGGCCCGTCCATACCAGCTCCCTCTCGGTAAGAGCGTTGGGGTTGTCCAGGTACTTTTCCAGGGACAGGCAGGCTGAGACAAGGTCAGGGCTTAGCTCCATCCTGCCGGGGACAGACAAGCAGGAAGTTGATCTTGGGAGCACCTACCTCTGTCCCCTGGGTGACCCCATTCCCCACATCCCACTGGGACACTGGAGACACTCTTTGCCCTGGCATTCACCAGTCCTTCCGGGGTTCATCTGAATGGTAGAACCTCAATTCCCTTCAACAGGGACATACCTTTACATTGCACCCAAAGGGGCAGGTACAGGAAAATACAAGACCCTAAGAGAAAGTGGATCTGTAGCCCAAATTTATTCGAAGCGGCCCAAGAGCAGAAATTTCATCAAGAAATAAAAGAGATATAAACAGTGTGGACAGTGGGACAAATGTTCCCAAGAAGATGGGTAGCTGAAGAGCATACCGCCTGGCCCCTGAATCTTAACTCCAACAGCCCAAATTTCCCTCATTAAGGCCTTTATCAAAGATTCTAGACCTTCAGATGTCATAAAAGAGAAAGTGTTTGTTCACTAATTCAGACTAAGGTGTGCATGGCTGATGGGAGGTTCCCGCAGAAGGTTTGCATGGTAGGAATTGAGGCAGAAGTTCACACCCCTGCCTGAATTCCTTTTGCCCAGAAAACTGACCGGATCTCCTCCTCTCCATTTGATCCCGATGCTCCCTCAGCTGTGGACACGTGCTTTGACTCCCGAGATAGCTGGGACTCCTGCTGGCTGGTCTTGGCCACTGATGTCCCCGAAGGCCTGAGCTGGGGAGCTTCAGCCACACTTGAAACCCTTTCTTCTGGCTCTGGGGCCTCATTCTCTGTGCTCTCATTGTCTGAGTTCTCTGCGGTGCTGGAGTCCTCAGATGAGGACTCATATCTGGGAGGAAGGAATGGTTGGGCGAGGGAGATGCTGCAGTTGGGATGGGACATGATAGGGGAGGGGCAGGGGGTTCTGAGTACTTAACCTGCTGAATGGGGATAATGGAGGGACGTGGTTCACAGTGCTCACTAATTCACATGGTAGGAATTGAGGCAGAAGTTCACACTGTTGCTGCACACAGTGAACACTATTATGGGTGGGAGGCAAGCAAGGACACTGCTTTTCACTTTCTACATCTCAGGAACTCACTCTGTGCCCCTTAGGTAGTTATTACTATTCAGAGTCTTGTCCCACCAGTGCTTCCTGTGCCTTTGGACAAAGCCTAAGCTTCTGGACTTGGTATTCAAGGCCCAAACTGCCCCTGACATTTGTTCCTCTTGCCTCTGGTTTCTCCTGTCTCTGAGCCTTTATCCAGGCTATGCCCTCCACCAGGGGAGCATTTCCACCCCCAGTTTTCCCCTTGCCAGCTCCTGTTTGTCCGGCAGCTTGTGTCTCCTCCTTCAGTCACGTCCCTGGTGGCGCCAACATCTCCCCCAAGCCCCTCACTGCTGAACACTCCATCGCTGCTCCGACCTCTGTGTTGGAACCAGAACCACCCACCAGGGTCCATCTCCCCACTAGGGTGGGAGCTGTCAGGACGGCAGCTGGGCCTTCTGGGGGTCGGCACGGTTACAGCATCGGCTCTGGAGCCAGTTCCCCAAGGCAGACCGGGGTAGCTGTGTGAGCTCCAGCAAGGCCCTCAGCCTCTCCGTACCTCACATTCCTCATCTGTCTACTGTTCTTTGGTTAAATGAATGAATCGAAGCAATGGGTTTAGAAGAGGGTCCGTGGTATGTTCTTGGGCACAAGTAAATCAAGGAACAAATAGGGGGGGGGCGATGTTAAGGGAAGGGAGGGAAACATGGGAAGAGGGCTCCTCTTACCTGCCATTGACCCCCACGAACTGGAGGCTCCTCCTGCGGACTGTGGGGTCTGCGGGCTCCTCTTTTCTCTTCATGATGGACCGCACCCCTGTCTGGGGCCTGCCTGCTGGGAAGTGTGGATTGATCAGGGTCTCCCAACGCCAGACCCCACCCCCAGGCCTCTGGGTACCCCTGCCTTCTCAGCAGTCACCACTCACCTGTACCCCCCGTCACCTCCGACTCGCATGAGGCTGCTTGCTTGGTGGGCTCCCTGTTGGCGGTGTCACTGGTGGACAATTGGCCTACGTTCTTTTCTGGCTGTGCCAACGAGGATGCTGCAGACTCGGGGGGTGATGAGGATAACTCTGCAGGAGCCTGTGGGAAACCTGGAGGGGTATGAAGAGGCAGATGCTGTGGGTAATGACACAAAAATGGCTGTTTCGGTGGAGGAAGGGGGCTCACACACCCTGACTTCGTGCTCCAAAAGCTAATTTTCACCTTTGTCCATCTAATCTTCCAGCCCAAGACAATATTGGACTGCCACAAATGAGGAAACCGGGGCACAGAGGTTGCCACGGGTCACCCAGCAAGTGAGTAGCAGAATGGTTCCAACTGTGGTTTACTGTTTGCCCCCAGCCGGTCGGGGACTGGGAGGACCCTCTGACCCCACCATCCCAGCTCATGACACCCCTCCAGTGTCAAATCTTGCCTGGAAATGGGCGGTTGAAAGGTCACGAAAGGCTCAGTGACCTCAGGCAGTGACATTTCCTCCTGGCCGGTGGGTATACTGACTAAGGACAGTAAGTGGAGGAAAGGGCTGAGAATGATGTGTGCCAGAGGGCTCAAGGAGTAGCTGTCCATCAAGAGAACTGTCAATCTGTACGTAAATGAGACCTAACATTATGACTTTTTAAAACAAAAACAAGACTTTTAACAAAAGGGCCGTGTTGTGCATATCATTTTGCATCCAGCTTCCTTTACTTAACATTAAGCAGATGTTTCTTTAATAATCAGGAAAAAGAAACAATTAGACCTAATGGAAAATAAATATGAAAACCCTGCCCGGGCAGAGTTTCAGATCTGGGAAGATGGAAAGTTCTGGAAGTGATGGTGGTGACAGCTGCTCGCAGTGTGGGTGTGCCGGTGCCCTGAACTGGACACAAACATGGTGAAATGGTGACCTCTATGTTATGTATACTTTAACACGGTTGGGGGGAGAGACCCCACCCAGTCTGGTCTGAGGACAGAGGGGACTTCCCGGTACAGGGCCCTGAGGGTGCCCATTGCCCACGGGTGTTGGGGGGCCTGGAGCTAGTAGGCACAGAAAGCCTAGCACTGCTCGGAGGCTGCCCACGCCTGGTAAAGCACTTGGATCTCTCCAGGCCACACGTGGCTTGTGTCACCACTTCCCCAGGAAGTCCCCTTCCTGCCACGGGCCACAGGCTCTGAAGACCAATTATTTTTGATTCCTGTAATGGTTAAATTATTTTTTTTGAAATGCACAGCAACTGCTTCCTCAAGTCCATAGGCAACACTCAACTTTCCTTAACAGGGAGGAATACTCAGTGCAGACAAAGAAGCTAGAACAAATGAGGCACTTGGCCATAAACTAGGCTGACAGCACACCAGCCCAGGTAGGGCCAGCTCAGGCTTGAGTTCTCAGGGAACCAAGAGCAAACGCTGGTTTCTGTGTTAATCTCCTGCTGTTTTTTAAAAAAACCTTGTCAGTAAATTCACCAACCAACCAACCAACCAACCAACCAACCAACCAACCAACCAACCAACCAACCAACCAACCAACCAACCAACCAACACCAAACCCTGTAGAATGTGTTAGGAGGCAAATGGGCCATTTCCCCATCTTCTCGTCTGTCCCAAACGCAGGGCCCCTGATTTGAAAACCTGGGAGGAATTCTAGTCTCAGCACCAAAAACAAGAGAACAATCAACTCAACCCCTCCTCCCACAAAAAAACCACAATAGATTCCCGGAGAAAAAACAGGCAGAAGCGTGAACAAATCAGGAGAAGCAACATTATGCTAATGAGGCATTTCTAAAAGGACAAAAAACGGCATGATTCCACTTAAATGAGGCCCAGAGGAGTGGGAAAGGGACTGGTGAGGCCAGGGGCTGGAGAGCGGGAGGGGGGTTGGTGTTGCTGGGACGATTCCAGCAGGGGAAGGGGGGAGTGCTGGGGATGGCTGCACAACAGTGAATGTGCTCAGCGCCACTAGCTGGTGTTAAAATGGCCAGAACGGTGAGTTTGATATTATATGTATTTTACTGCAATTTTAAAAAAACAAAGTGGAGTAACTGAGACCCCCTGTACCTCAAGGGAAAGCAGAACTTGGCTCCAAAGGCTTCTATGGCCCCTCCCTGCCTGAGTCCAAGGTTAGACACTGAAATGCTAAAATAGCATGAATAATAATAACACCTATTATTGCTATTACACCAGGAAATGGGGCAAACAAGAGCAAAACTGAAGTTCACTAGGAGCTAAGGCAATTTCACAGAAAAGGGCAGAGCCGGCAGACCAGACAGTAGTAGATCGTATCAACACTGAAACAGTAGGGCCCTATTTCAGGAAGATATGGGCCCAAGGAGTGGAGAAGGCCCTGGACAGCGGACTTCTACAAATCAGTGGTAAAAGACAGAGGGCTTCCAAAATGAGCGGTGAAGAGTGGGCTCTGTAGTATGGTACCGGGAAAAGCAGCTTACCCTACCCAACCAAAATCAAGCTGGACCCCTACACCCTTACTGCACAAAATAAACTGGGGACAGTTAATGTGAAGGTACTCTACAGCTCAAGGAAGGAAGGAGAGGTAGTGGGATATTGAAAGCCTCAGGAAGAAGAAAGATGCCTTTAAAAATTCCTCAAAATGGACCTCCCAGGTGGCGCAAGAGGTTGAGTCAGGGTACTATGAAGCATCAGCATCCTCTGCAGCACAAGTTCAATCCCTGGCCAGGGAGGTGACCCATATGGTGCAACAGACCTCTCCTGCCTCCTGCCTCGCCCGCTGCTCCCCTCAGCAGTGTTTCAGTGGATCTGCCTGTTCTGCTCCCCACTGTCTCTGGTGAATCTTCTCACCCCTGCACTTCTGGCCTGCACTCCAGCTCTTGTATGCATAAATAAATATTTTTAAAAAGAGAGAGGGCCTCCCAGGTGGCACAATGAGTTGAATGAACACCACACTGTGGAGCTTCTGCAGCCACTGCAGCACAGAGTTCTGTCCCCAGCCAGGGAGGGGACCCACATGGCGCAGCAGACCTCTCCTGTCTCGCCAGCTGCTCCCCTCAGCAGTGTGTTTCAGTCGATCTGCCCATTCTGCTCCCCACTGTCTCTGGTGAATGAATCCTCTCACCTCTCATCTCTGGCCTGTACCCCAACTCTTGTGTGCATAAATAAAATCTTAAAAAAAAAAAGATAAAATACGAGATAATCTTACTTACACATGAAGCTTGGAAAAAAACAAGCCAGCCCAGATGCAGAGGGTGGTGTGAGAAGTGGGTTTGGGGGAAATGGGTGACAGGAATCCAAAGGTGCAAACTTCAAGTTATAAGAGAAACCAGTCTTATAATGTATTGATGGAAAGATTTTAAGATCGTACATCATAATCATGTAATGTACATAGTTACGAAAACCCCACTGCGTATCTGAAAGTTGCCAGGGGAGATTTTGAAAGTTCTCAGCCCAAGAAAAATAACTTTGCAGGGCCTCCCCTGGTGGCGCAGTGGGTTAAGCAGCTCACTATGGAGCAAACCGCAGCCACTTGCAGCACGAGTTCGATCCCTGCTGCCGGCCAGGGAGGGGGACCCACATGGCGCAGCAGACCTCTCCTGCTGTGCCCGCTGCTCCCCTCAGCAGTGTACTTCTGTTATCTGCCTGTTCTGCTCCCTGCTATCTGTGGTGAATCCTCTCGCCTCCCTCCCCTCCCCACACACCTCTGGTCTGTGCCCCAGTGCTTGTATGCATAAATAAATAAATCTTTAAAAAAAAAAATAACTTTGCAGCCAGCTGTGCAGAGATGACCCTAACGAGATTGCTACGGGGAGACGGCACAAGTGCTGGCTGGCACGTGGCTCCCGAAACTAAGGCGGTGTTACGTGTGCGCTGTACCACAACGAAACTGAAAATCAACCGTTTTAAAAAGAAAAATACCAATATGAAGATTCCCATTTGAGTAAGAAAAAAAAAAAGCCTCAAAGTTCATCAATAGAAGATTAGAACTGGGGGGAAATATTCACAATGCCAAAATGGGCAAGAAGTTATTTTCTAGGACAGGAATCAACACACTTTTTCTGTTAAGGGCCAGATAATAAATAATTTTGACTATGCGGACCATAAGGGCTCAGTCACAAATAGCACAAAAGTAGCCACAGATAGCAGGGAAGCGAATGGGCACGCTGTGTTCTAGAAAATGTGAATTTCCTGTAATTTCGCTCATGTCGCATAATGATTTTCTTCTCATGTAGTTAAACAGTGTGAAAACAGAAAAACCACTCTTAACTTGAGGACCATATGAAAACAGGCAGCCGCCTGGATTTGACAGCTCAAGCAGGAGGGTAGCGGGATACTGGGGGTCTCGGGAAGAGGGAAGGGGAGTCTTTTCAATATGTATAGTGGGGCCGATTCCGACAGAAATCAAAGAAATGCAAATTGAAACAAGGGGATTGTATATTACACCAGCATCAAATGAGCAAAAATTAAGAGATAAAACTTTATGTTGCTGGGACATGGGCACCCCAGACCCAAGTGGGGTGTCGACAGGGAGAGGTTTCTTCAGAGAGGACCAGACAGAACTTAAGAGTGAAAGTGTGCCTCCTGTGACCGAGTAAACCCGCAGGAGGGGACAGGTAAGGCTGCCCACAGCACTGTGGTGGCAGTCAGAGGCTGGAAATAACCCAGCGGCAGCCATGGGGTGGGGAGTGGGGGTCGGTTAGGAAAAATAAACTCATACCTAGGGCAGCTGTTAAAAGTTATAAATCAGATTTATAAACACCAATGTGGAGAATTCGAAAATATCGTGTAGCAGGAAAAAATAAAAAACAGAACGCGATTTTGTTTTTCTCAAACACAATACCATTTTAGGAAATTAAACACACACAGGGCATATTTTTCAAGGACAACCAAATATCTAAGCAAGCATCTGGAAGGTGGATTGCAAGGAATGGTATTACATGGGGTGGGGTGTGTATGAATGGCAGAGAATAGAGGTTGGCAAACAATGGCCTGTGGATACTATTTTTATATTTTTAAATGGCTTTGACAAAATTAAAAGAAGTGTTCTATTTGGGACACATGAAAATTACATGAACTCAAAATTTCAGTGTCCACACAAAGTTTACTGGCACACTGCCACACTTGTGTGAATTTAAATGTGAGAAGGGTATCAGACAATGCCCTGGAGGAAGAAGCAAGGACTGTTTAACTGCTTTTGAAAATAAAACAGCAAATTCTGTCAGTTTTGTGTTGCCAGACTTGAAAACGACATATTCTTTCCTGCATTAAAAGATATGGAAGGAAAGAGGCAAAAATGTTGATAACAGCTGCATCGGGCAGAGCTGGGTTCATGGGCATTTTATTATTTTGTTCTAGATTTTTCAGTACTTTCCAAACCCTCCACAAAGAATATGAATTGCTTCCACAGGAATATATTTTGAGCAAGAGTAAAGGAAATTTCAAAGTGTTGGCAAAACCTTACAGGCACATGTGCCTGGCTGTCATTTCTCTGGGTCATCTCTCTGGGGTGCCTTCACCTGGGGCCTACAGGTGGGGTCTCAGGCCTCTGGCTGACCCCACCTACCTTTGCAGTCTGAGGGGGAAGATGGCCGCCCACACGCCCCACCCTTTGGCTGTAGAGTGAATTCTAATGCTGGGAGGTTGGACTCCTCACTACCCCCTCCTCCAGGGAGCTTTCCCTGACTTACCCATCGGGCTGCCAGACTGAAGTAAATAAGTGATCCAAACACTTGTCAAGTTCCTGTCCTATCTCTTTCATTTCCATGCTGCTCATCCCAAGTCTATGAACAGCTCTGCGGACCTACCCCTGAGGCACAGGCTCCAATAACCCTCAATTCTACCATTTTTTAAAAAGATTTATTTATTTATGCATATAAGAGCTGGGGCACAGGCCAGAGTCCAGGGTGGTGAGAGGATTCACCAGAGAGAGTGGGGAGCAGAACAGGCAGACTGACTAAACAGCGGGTGAGGCAGGAGAGGTCTGCTGCGCAAGTGGGTCCCCTCCCCAGTCGGGGACAGGGATCGAACTCGTGCTGCAGTGGCTGCGGTTTGCTTCATAGTGCATTGCTTAACCCACTGCGCCACCAGGGAGGCCCCCTCAATTCTACCTTAAAAAGAGTAAGGACCTTTGCCCTGCTGTGTACTCTCTCCTGTTACACTCTTCTTACCACTTCTTTATCACCTTTACTAGAGTTTCAGGTCTGGCTGCTTCTCCCCTTACCCTTACTGTTCAAAAAAACCATCTGTTAACCCTTACATGCCTACTGTGTGCAGGAGCCACACTGGACTAGGCACAGCTGGCACATTTAGGCTTCACATTTATCTACTGGCACTGGCTTGCAAAGAGAGACAGAAAGATTAAAAAACTTGCTCAAGGCACAGAGGTAGGGAGCAGGAAACCAGAATTTGAGCCCAGCTGACCACCTCATTCACCCCATTCTTGTCTTATTAGCTTCAGGCATGTCTCTGAGATGCTTCTTCTTCACCTGTTTATCAGTCTCTTGTTTACTTCAGGGGCTTTTGTCTGTCCTGTTCACTGCTGTGCCCCCAGTACCTAGAGGTCTGGCACAGAGCAGAAACAGTCGCTGAGTGCGAAGGTATGCAATGAGTTAGTGCACCCCAGTTCCACCGGAGCAAGGCAGAGACTGGGGCAGCTGCAGCAAGAGGGAGTTAAGTGACACACAGGAAGAACTTTCAGGACTTGTGTGGCCTGCAGGCAGGAGGCCCCGCGGCTGCCCTTGGAGGCATGTCTGGAATGGAGGCTGCCTCTCAGCCTGGGGCCGGGTGGCGCCCCTGGCTGGGGGCCGAGTCACAGGGCTTGGTGTTTTGGATGGATGCAGAACAGACGGGTGGTGCCCGAGAGGGCCAGGAACAACACGGGGAAGCACGAAGACACAGCTGGGTGCCAGCCCTCCAGCTTGTACCCTGGGATCCCTTGGTGGGTCTCTGGTCACATGACCAGATTTTTCAGTGCTTTCCCAACTGGACCCGTCTGTGGTCCCTATGACAGATTCAGGCTGAGCTGGGTTTCTATCATGGCTTGGCCATTTCCTGGTTGAATGACACAGAGCAAGTGAAACGTCTCCCTCAGACTCAGTTTCCCTAACCATAACTTGGAAATAATCATCAAAAGCAGTAAAAAGCACTGACTGGGCGCTTACTGTATACACTGAGAACCCTAAAGGCAGAGACCGACATTATGCCACTTCACAGGTAGGGAGGCTGAGGCCCAGAGAAGTGAAGTAACTCACCCAGGGAAACAGCACAAGAGGTAGAGTTTGAACCCAGGTCACCTGGCTGCACAGCCAACCCTCTCCAGGTCCTCTGTGGGTGAAACACTTAGCACAGGATCTGGCACCAGAGTGGTGTTCGTTCGATAAAGAACAGCTGTTATTATTATTATGAATCATCCTGGTAGCTTCTTCCAGGGGCCTGAGGGCAGTGGGGGTGGGCGGCAACTGCCATTCTGCACACCCTACATCCCCTTTCCTAGCATGAGGACTCAGCACTTCCTGCATGGTGCACCCCCTTCCTCCCTCAAAGATCACAGGACTTGGGTGGGGCTCCCCCCCGCCTGCAGAATCCAGGACTAGGCAGTGCGGGACATGACCCATTGACTCAGAGACAGGCATGTGACCCAAGCCAGTCAGTGAGGGTCACCACAGAATTTTTACGGGATACTATTTAGGCTGGAATGCCCTTCCCAGTGAGCTGCAGGAACAGAGGCTGGAGAGGCAGGGCTACCTTCTCCTGGAGGGGAGAGAGGCCTCAGGTAGAGAGAGTTAGATGTGTCAAGATACTGGAGCACCTGGATCCAGTTATGCCTCAAGCTATCCCTAAATTACCTGAACAACACATTTCCCTTTTGTGGCCTAACCTCCCCTGAGGTGGGTTCCAGCCACTTACTGAACCAACAAGTAGGGCTTTTTGCCCAGCAAACTGACAACCTTGGGGACCCGCCTCCAAATACCTCAGTTTTCTGGACACTTAAAGTGTGTTAGAGCAGCAAGTTGGTGACCTAAGGGGCCCTTGTTACAGGTGAAGAAACAGACTCAGGTGAAGAAACAGACTCAGGGTGGCCTGCCCAGTGGGGGGCCAGGGGCAGGGCTGAGCCTGGCATTTTGAGGAAGAAAGACTCGTCACCATCCTCCCTGCCTGCCAGAGCTCACCTGTGGCCGCCCCGCAGCTGCGCTCCGTGATGCTGATCTTCTTCACCAGGTGGACGTTGCCGGTGGACACGGTGGACGCCGGGAATGCCGTCTCCACTACTTCATGGCTTCGGAACACAGCAGGGCTCTCAGCGCCTCCCGATGTTGCCAGGGCCCGCAGCCCTGCCCCGTAGGGCTCCAGATTCTGGGCCCGCTGTGCGGGGGCCCCAGCAGCTATGCTGGCCGCCACTTCTACCTCCCTCGGCCCCTCTACCACCCGGACGGTGTCCACTCGGACTGGGCCATCTGGCGGTGGCCAAGCCTGGGGCTGTAGACTGGCCTGCCGGGCCTGAGCTGCCTGCAGCTCCTGCAGCGCTTTCTTGAGCTGGGTCTCCAGCACAGCGACCTTGGCAGCAAGGGCTGCCTCTCCATCGGGCATGCCCAAGTCCCGCTCCCGGACCCAGGTGCCCACGCTCCGGGTCTCGATTGCCACCGGGTCCTCCGGGGGGTCGGGGAGGTCCAGGCACAGCTCACTGCGGCCCCGGGCCCCGGAGGGGTGGCCCAGGAATTTTTGGCTCTTGAGCTGTACGGTGAGCTGCCTCTTCTCCTCCTGCAGCACCGACAGCTTCACCTGGAGCACAGGGATCAGCTTCACCTGCTCCTCCAGCTGCCGAAGCTTCCGCAGGGCACCTGCCATCTGCTCCCGGACGTGGGCCAGGTGCCCAGCGCTGGGTGGCACTGGTGTGGACAGTCCCGAACTCCGTGGTGTCGGAGGAGGCAGCCCCACACCCACCAGCGAGCTCGTGGAGCCGGCTGCACTGGGGGTCAGGGACCCCAGGCCCGTGGGTGCGGCCGCCTGGTCCTCCAGGCGACGACGAGCATCCAGCAGCGTGCGCTCCACTCGCGGGTTGAAGCCACCGCCACGGGTCTCCAGGGCGCCATACTGCGGGTAGAAGCCGCGGCCGCAGTAGGAGTAGGCAGAATGGCGGCTGTCCCCACTGGCATTGGAGCATAGCGACTCGGTGGACGTCCACCAGGAGCCCGGGCCTCGGGGCAGTGAGCCCAGGCGGGGCCGACGCTGCACAGCCACACGCCGCAGGGTGTGGCCCTTCTCGATGTCATCCACGTACTTGAGAAAGTCCAGGTCGAGGCGGTAGCCATAGGGCGTCTCCACAGAGTAGGGAGGCTCGTGCTCCTTTGCAGGGAAGGCAGGTGGGGAGGCTGGGCCAGGGGTTCCTGGGGTGGGAGAAACACCAGCACCTCTGAACACTGCTGTCCCCTCTTTGGGACCATGACAGATGCCCCAAGAGTCAAAGTTTGTTTGCCCAGGGGATGGGGGTATGCTGGGCACTGAACTGTGCAGTCTCAGTCGCAGAACAGGGCCCCGTCACCCACTCAGACCTTCCCAGAAGAGGGTTGTGCCTCCTCTCAAATTCCCGCAGGCCAGGGCTCTGTCTCCCAGCTCAGATCAACCCACTACCCCAAAGACACCCCCCCTCCAAGGCCCAGGGCAGGGTTCTGCCTCCTCCTTGTAGACCCTCCATGTTATCCCTGCTCAGGGCTGTGCCCCGCCCCACCCCTTCCAGGGAGGGCCATATCCCATACCCCAGACCCCAAAATAGGGCCCGGTCTCCTCCCCCAGCCCTCCCAGGACAGGGCTGAAAGCCCCTCACCCCCGAGACCACAGGGCAGGGCCCTCTCCCGCTGAGACCCCTGACCTGGGAAGGGGGCTGGCACGTGTAGAACCTGGGCCATCCTCTGGTCTGCAGACGCTCCTTAAGAGTCACTGGGGGCTCAGAGTCAGGCCGCCTGCAGCACAGGCGAGGCTTATCTGGGGAGAGGAGGGGGTAGAAGCCTGAGTTAGGACAGTGGCCACCCCACTTGCACGCTGTCCCACTCCAAAACTTCCTCCTGCCGTGGGTCCAGGACACTTTCATAGGCGCACAGGGGCCTGGCTGCAGAAAGGGGTTGGGGGGCCCTCAGCCTAGAACAAAGAAACCAAACCTCACAGCCTGCCTGCACATCTGTCCAGCCCCTGGACAGGCTCCAGCTGTTCCCACAACCCCGCCTCCACAGGCCCCCGGGCTGGGGTGGGGGGCGAGCTAGACAGACCCCACCCTTCCTGCAATCTATCCCCTCCCCTCCGCCCAGGGGCTGGCTACAGGTCAGATGTGGGCTGAGGTGGACAGGGGGCTGGGGCACTAAAGGGGAGACAGCCTTCCCGCAAAGATCTGAGGAGACAGAGACGCAGGGGTACAAAAAGAGATAACATTCAGGGGAGCACACCCAAAAGCGGAGCTGGGTCAGGTCTAGTGGGGGTGGGGGAGCTAGGGAAAGTTGGGGAAGAGGCAGTGAGGAGCAAAGCCTTTCCCCTTTTTGGAAACAATTTTCTCTAAAAATAAACAGTTTCACTGCTGGGCTACATGAGAACTTCCTGCCCCCCCCAGGACACGTCCGGCTTGGGGGCGCAGCAGGGATAGAAAGCTGGGGCGGTGGCCCGGGAAGTCATGGTAGGGAGGAAGTATGAGGGGGTGCCTGGAGGCTGCAAAGGGTAGAGACAATCAGGGTCTCTCACTAGCCCCCCTCAACTCTAGAAGCCAGTCAAGGCTCTTTTGTCCCCCAGCACTCTGCTTCAGCTTGGTCAGTCCCTTCTGTTGTCTGACCTCCAGCTGCCCTGCTGTAGCCCATCCTACCAATAGAAAGACTCTTCTCAGCTTCTTGGTGCCAGGGAAACAGGTAGGTACCTGGGAGGATGGACCAGGTGGGGCACCTGCCGCGCATGAAGGCAGGACTGGGACTCCAGGCCAGCTGTGCTCTTCCTAGTCCCCACGTCTCGTGCGTCTCTTGCTTAGTCTCTCTGCGTCTCTCTGCGTCTCTCCAGGTTTCTGTCTCTGTGCATCTCTCCACGTCTCTCTCCCTGTCTTTCCACGTCTCTGTTCTCGCTTCTCTTTCTCAATACCTGCAACACACGGTCACCAATTATAGGGAATTTGGTTATCCATGTGCCTTCAGTCTCACCCCCTGCACAACAGAGTGGTGACTAAAATTCTTTCAGAGGACCAAAGAGAGAGTGGAGTAGGGCGCGTGATTGAAATAGAGGTGGGACAAATAACAGTAATAACTACAATAATCATGCTAGCAGCTCATTTGGTTTTTAAGGCAACCACAACTGGTGGGGCAGGGGAAGTCACAAAAATCCAAGAACAAAGGATGGTACAGTGACTTGTCCAGAATTACGGGGGAGGAAGTGGCTGGGTCCGGATTTGAACTAAGCCTGGCCAATTCCCCTGCGCCACATCCCTCTGCCCATTTCTCAGACAGAACGACTGAGGTCTGGGGTTTCCCGTCATCTTTGTAGGCCGGTGACTCCAGTGGAGAAAGCAGGTGGGGGACATCTGCGTGTGAGAGAGAGAGAGAGATACAGAGAGAGAGTTGAGGGCGAATGCCTATGGCTGAGGCTGCTCTCCTACGGGTCCCGTGGAGGATGGGGGAGGAAGACAGGAGGGCGATGGAGAGGAAGGACACTCCAAGAAGGCACAGGTGGGGGACTCAGGGAAAGGGCGAGAGGAACAGCGACAGGTTCTCCATAAGGCACCCCCTTCCAAATCCGCCTGGACGTCTTCTGCCCCTCTCCACCGCCCCAAAGACAGGGCCTGGGAGGATCCCGCCCCGAGCGGGGCGGGGGCGGGGCCTGCGGGGTCCCTAGCTAATGGCAAACAGCTGCGGCTCCCCACGCCCGCCCAACCGCGAGGCCAAGGCCCAGCCCGGCCGGACGCCGGGCCGCCTTCCCGCCGCTGGGGCCTGGCTGCGGAGGAGGACAAGGGGGGGACAAAGCGGGGAGACAGAGAAGGGGACCGAGATAGTGGAAAGGGGCCGAGGGGAAGCAGTGCTGGGGGAGAGGGGCAAGGAGAGAGGTTTAGATGGAGGAGGATGGGGTGAGGGAGAAACAGAGTCAAAGATGGGGAGAAGGCAGAGACGCGGGGACCGAGACACTCAAAGTCCAGAAAGTTTGGGCATAGATGGTGGAGTTGAAGGCAGCAGCTCGTAAAGACCAGCGAGGTCGCGCCCCGGGGTTGGGAGTGGGGGCCGCCGGGGAACCCCAACCAGACTCGAACCCGAACCAGCCCCGGGTCCTACTCGCCTCGCACGCTCGGCAGCCGATGTCCCAGCGTCCCGCAGCCCGGGCGTCCTCCGCGCCGCCACCCGGTCGCCCGGCCCTCGGTGGTGGCTCCGCCCCGCCCCGCCCCCTCCAGCCCAGCCCCGCCCCCTCCAGCCCAGGCCGCGCGGGGGGCGGGGGTGATGAAGACTGGGGGTCGGGGGCACCGTTCAGGTCCAGCACATTCGCACCTGGACGGCAGGTGGAGGGGTGTGTTCGTGCACGGGCGCGCGCGCGCGCGCGCGGGTATCCGGCCTCGCACCCCAGCACCTTGAGTCTCCGAGGCAGGGTTTCCCCCCACTGCCCTCCCTACTCCGCTGCAGCTGGGCCACTGCAGGGGGTGAGAGGGGGCGGGGTTGGCCGGGGCCCAGCTCTGGGAGGGAGCTGAGCTTGGGGCGCGGTGGCAGGTCACCCCTCCCCCATCCTGCCCAGCATTGGAAGCTGCTCAACGCTGGCTGGTACTTGGTGGCGTGAGCAACACGGGGTGGAGAGCGGTGCTGGGTCAGCACGGGGGTACACGGGCCAGGGCCGAGGCTCCATGGCCATCCAGACCCAGGCCAACCCCAGGCCAAGCAATCCTTAACTGCCAGGTGCCTCAGTTTCCCCATCTGTAAAACTGGGTCAAGGATGCTGCCTACTGAATAGTGGTGTTGAGCAGATTCCTGAATCTAGAGGCAGGGAGGGGCCTAATGGAGGTCCCTCAGGCAAAAACATCCCAACAAACCCAAAATAACAGAAACACGGATCTTAAACTGGGCGTTCTTCCTGGGAGCCTTTTAGTACAGGGTTGGGCACTCAGCAAGTCTGATAAATGTTACTATTATTCTTCCTGTGCTCCAACATTGTCCTTTGTGTGTTGCCTTCTCCATTAGAATGTTAGCCCCACAAGGGCAGGAATTTGCATCTGTTGTCTCTGCTGTGTCCCTAGCACACAACCGGTTCCCAGTGTCTGCCCAAGGTCAGGGTGTGAAACTGGACTAAGTACACAGGACCAGCCCCTGGGACCACACCACACAGGTTACTTAGAAAAAATGTTTTAAATTAAAAAAGGTAAGAAGCATCAGTGCACACAGATGGGGACAGATGAGGGACGAGGGCCCAGCCCCACATGCAATGTGGTCACCCCATGTCCAAGTACATAGTGGGGGAGACGCCAGGAAACAAACAGCTGAGGCCAGCGTGCTGGTTCCTCTGGGTGTGGCTTCAGGCCCTATGGGCTCAGAGGTCTGCCTTCCGGAAACTTGCTCTGTTCAAGGAGTTCCTGAGGGAGGAATAAGGTGGGTCAACATGGGCACTGCCTCCCCTCCAGTTCCACAGAGTTCCTCAGTCCTCTTCCTTCCCACTCCTCCTTCACCAATGATCCTCCTAGGCTCTTCCTTGCTCCTTTCAGGTCCATTCTGATCTGGTCATGGAGTCACAGATTCTCTCTTAGAATCGTGCCCATTTTATAGATATGGACATCGAGGCTCAGAAAGGTGAAGTCACTGTTCTGGGAATTGACCAACCAGGATCTGCTGTGGCTGTTCAGTGCCTGCATTTGTGTACACGTCTGCACATTCACGTGCTGTGCAAAGCCATGCGTGCAAGCGCTATGTGTACGCACACAACTGCCAGAATCCTGTGCCTGTCTTTGCCTGCCTCCTCTTGCCTGCCTGGGGGCTGGGGTCATGGTAGGTCACCTGAGGCTGGCTGCAGCAGGTGCCAGCAGCTGGGGCAAGCGCTGAGTGAGCAGAGGCTGCAGCGCCTCCCGCAGGCGGGAGTAGTTGCGCTCCAGCTCACGGTGGTACTCCTTTTGGTCTGGCCCAATCAGAGCCTTGTTCTTCCGCAGTGCATCCTCACACCTGAGGGTTAGATGTAGAAGATGCTCAGGGGCTGGCACTTGGAAAGAAAGCGAGATCAGAGGTGGGAGAATTCATAAGATGGGGTCAGGACATCTAAATAGGGGGTCAGATAGGCAGACGGGACTTAATGGGAATGAGAAAGGCAGGAGATCCATAATGGAGATTAGGGGTAGGGAGAACCTATATGGACGGGAGGAGACCAGATTGCTAGACAGGTTTAACCAGGGGTCAGGTGGCAGGCAGCCATAAGGGGGGTGTCAAAGGGGCTGTGATAGGGGAATCAAGCTTACTTCTTGCAGAAGTCCTTGAAACAGAGCCGCAGCTTATTGTGATGCCTGAAGAGCTTGGGGTCCTCTGGAATCTCGGCCAAAAACACCTGGGCCACCTCCAGGGGACCCTATGGGATGATGGGGGGGAGTGTCATGAGGGAATATACATGATTCCTGGGGAGCCTCAGACAGCCTGCACCCCCCACTGGTCATGCCTGATTCACAGTGGGCCCCACAGAGCCCTGCAGCACCATCTGCAGCATCTTGGCATCGGGCGGGTCCTGCTCAGTGGCGAAGGCCAGCTCCCGAGTCTTCTTCTGCATGTCCTCAATAGCCACCTCCACTGGCGTCAGCACCGTCTGCAGGGTAGGAAAGGGCCCCAAGAGGCTGAGCAATGAACACAGTTGAGGGCTTATGCCTGCCTAGGTCTGGCAGAGTGGGGGTCCTGGTTCAGCTGTCTTTGTCTGGCTTTGGGTACGTTGGTCCAATTCTGTTCCAGCTTTAGGGTGGCTGGATCTAGGAGCAGAGAACTGGGCCTGGAGACTGGGGTCAGGGTACCTGGAACCCCATGATCTTGGGAATCGGGATCTCTATGCACCCTTCTCCCCCCTCACCCACCTCTTCCCGGTGACACACGCGGATGCGTGTCTTGATGTAGGGGAAAGCATGGTCCGTGCTGAGCAGTGTTTTGCGTTTGTGCTGCTCTGGCAGCTCCCCGTGTGCACGCCCATCGGGCGTGAAGGGTGTGCAGAACAGGAAGGTACGAAGCCCATAGTTGCGGTCAAAGTAGGTCACCCGGTCCTTGAGCTCATAGGTGTCAAAGTGCGGTTCCACATACGTGATCTGGATGTAGGCCTGGGGCACAGGGTTCCGGTGAGAAACTCCCATTACCCCCACATGTACACACTGGTTTGCGGCCCCCCAGCAGAACCCTCCCTGATGAAGGGGATTTGGGCCTCCCTGGGACTGAGGACTTCGAGTCTGGGGTTCCCAGGTCTCTCTTTGTCTGGATATTTGGGAATGCCCCAAGGACTAGGATTTGGAGTCCCAGAGGGAAATAAGCTTTGATATTTCCTGGAGAAGTAGGATTTGAGGGTCCCGAGGAAACAGTGCTTGGGTTGTCCTGGAGACAGGACTTTGGAGACTCATCCGATGGCGAGGAGTCCTTACCTTATGTGGATCAAGCTTGCTCTTGTCTACAGGGTTTGAGTCTTTGACAATCTCGACCACGTTCTCCCCGAACCTCTCTGTGTAGAACTCCTAGGAGCCATGGGGCTGACTTGGGGCCACAAGGTGCAGCCCCCAGTCCATCCCCAGTCAGCCCAAGCCCCATCCACCCACCTCTACCCAGACATGCCTCAAGCCGGTGTGAAATCTCAGCCAGCTTTGTGATAGATGGCTCCTTGTACACGAACTCCTGCTCATCCAGGTCTCCAAAGTGGGCACCATAGAAGCCCACTCGGAAGTAGGTCCCAAAAACACGCTGTGGCTGTGAAAAGGGGCACTGTTGTCCTGGGAAGCTGCTTTAGGAGACACCCCTGCACCAGAGGCCCTTGTCCTCCAGCCCACATGGGGAAGCAGTTGACATGGGAGTGGAACCTCCAGGTCATAAGCATAGAGGACCCCAAGAACATCAGGTCATGGGCACAAGCAGGGGGCATCCTGAGAAATAGATTTCTGAACTCAGATCACCACCAGCTGGCCATGCCCTTGTTCTATCTCTCCAGCCTCTGCCTCCTACCGCCATCAAACTTCATCCTCATTTAAAACGAGTCCCTAGTTTCTGTTTCATCCTCTTGCTCCATGCAGTTCCTCAGAGTCTAGACCGCAGTAGGAAATTAGGACCAGGACTGCACAGCTCACAGCTGTGTCCTCAGTGTCTACAGGTCTGGTTATACAGCAGGTGCTCAATAAATGCTTGAGTGACTCTGGGAAAACATGACTGGCTCCTGCTGTGGGACAGAGGCTCTGGCTTCCTTGTTCCAGGGCATCCCACACCCCCCAGCCCTAAGTTTGGAAGGAGGGCCCCACCCCTCATCTATTACCCTCCACTGGAAAGGAAGGGGAGACTCCATGTTCACTCACCAAGGCAGATCCAGGCAGGGTGGGCAGGTACAGGGAGAAGGTAGGGGGTGGGGAGGAACAGAGACACAAAGTCACAGAGAGGTCAGAGGTCAGAGCCCCAGCCCCCAGGGTCCTGGTTATGCTGCCCTATGAGAACCATTCGTGGGCAGAGACCAGAGATCCAACAAGAGGACCTGCTTGCCCCACCCGGGCCCCACGCTGCCCTCCTGCCTGGGCTCTGGGTTTCTGCCATCTTTGGCAAGAAAATTCTCCCCAAACTTGGAGAGACCTAAAAATAGACCTAAGTGAAGAGAGGCAGGAGAGGAGGAGCATGCATTAACTGGAAATGGAGAGCAGAGAGCCTGGGGAAGGATGGAAAGACAGGGAGAGACAAAGACAGAGACATAAAGAGAGTGAACAAGATGGGGAGAGACAGAGACAGGGAGAGATGAAGGGAAAGAGACCAAGAGACACAAAGATAGACAAAGAGATACACAACAGGGAGTGGGGGAACCCCTCCCAGCCAGTGACCGAGCTGGCCCTACAGAGGGAGGGGTGTCCCGGGAGAGCTCCCAGCTGGGTGAGTCACAAGCTGCCCTCAAGATCTGGGGTGGGGGAGGAGGACCTGGGGGAAGGGGGAAGTAGTGGGGGTACAGTCATCAGCCGCAGCCTGAGCCTTCAGTGGGCAGCTGTGCTCGCAGCGCCCCCTGGTGGCTCCTGACCTTTGCAGCCCAGCGGTCATGGGGGCTTCAGAGGCAGGTGGGGTTGACTCACCTCCCAGCCTGAGCTCTGTGGGGAGAGAAAGGTTAAGGTCAGCTGAGTTTTGGGGGCTGAGTCCAAGGGTCAAGCGTAGGGAGGGGTTCCTGGGCCCACCTGGTGCATGATCTTGGTGAAGGCTTCCTGCAGTTTGCCGTGCACGGCAGCCAGCTTCTTATAGTCGCGGTGGGCTTCCAGGATGGGGATCAGGGTCTTATAAACCTCATTCACTGCCTCATAGAGCCCTCCCTGGGGGTGAACATGAGGGGCATGTGAGAGCCCCTCCACGGATAGATCTACCACCATCGCTTCCTCCAGGAAGCCAATCCTGACCACTCTTGCCACAGATGGGGCCCCACTTCCCCCTTCAGGAGTCTTCCACTGAAGTTTTTGTCTCTGAGATTCTAGCAACATGATAATAATGAGTACATTTCTAGAGAGGCAGGCACCACAGAAAAAAAAATCTTGCTGGATTTTTTTCAGAGGAAACTGAGGAAAGCTAAAGTGACACCTTGGGAACACTACTGGCCCCACCGAGCCAGAGGGCCTCTTGGAACAAAGCCCAGGTCTCCAACAGACAAACATGTTTGCCTTCCCATAAACAGGCAAATGTGAGGGGCCAGTACTTGGTGTAAGGGTGTGGCCTCTGGAGTTTAATTTAAACTGAACTTCTCTGAGGCATGAGGAATCACTGAGCTCTCGTTAAAATGCTGAGGTGCCCAGGACTCTGTATTTCTTTTTTTCTTTAAAGATTTATTTATTTATGCATACAAGCACTGGGTATGGGCCAGAGGTGTGGGGGGGTGAGAGGATTCACCAGAGACAGAGTGGGGAGCAGAAAAGGCAGATCTAGTGAAACACACTGCTGAGGGGAGCAGTGGGCGAGGCAGGAGAGGTTTGCTGTGCCATGTGGGTCCCCTCCCAGGGGGACAGGGATCGAACTGGTGCTGCAGTGGCTGCAGTTTGCCTCATAGTGCGTTGCTTAACCCACTGCGCCACCAGAGAGGCCCCAGGACTCTGTATTTCTAACAAGCTTCCAGGTGATGCCTACCCTTGAGTATAGAGGGTTTAAAAATACTCCAGGGCCTCCCCGGTGGTGCAAGGGGTTAAGTCCCAGCACTACAAAGCTGTCCGCAGTCACTGCAGCATGCAACCCTGGCCAGGGAGCTGACACACATGGCGCAGCAGACCTCTCCTGTCTCCCCTGTTGCTTCCCTCAGTGGTGTATTTCAGTCCATCTGCCTGTTCTGCTCCCCACTCTGTCTCTGGTGAATCCTCTCACACCCTGTACTTCTGGCCTATACCCCAGCTCTTTTTTTTTTTTTAAGATATATTTATTTATGCATACAAGCACTGGGGTACAGGCCAGAGGTGTGGGGGGTGAGAGGATTCACCAGAGACAAAGCGGGGAGCAGAACAGGCAGATCAACCGAAGTACACTGCTGAGGGGAGCAGCAGGCACAGCAGGAGAGGTCTGCCGCGCCATGTGGGTACCCTCCCTGGCCGGCAGCAGGGATTGAACTCATGCTGCAGTGGCTGCAGTCTGCGTCATAGTGCGTTGCCTAACCCACTGCGCCACAGGGAGGCCCGTACCCCAGCTCTTGTATGCATAAATAATGCATAAATAAAATGAATTTTTTAAAAAAAATAAAAATACTCCAAACAGACATCACATTTGGTTTTATCAACTTGTGAAAATTGTGATTTTTGTCTTTTTAGGTGTAAAAAAAATAGCAAAACAAAGCTAAACATAAAGAGGAGAGAGAACGGTAAGTGGAGGTGACAGAATTTAAATGCTCGGTGAGGGGCAAAGTTAGCACAATATTCTTTTGATGTGTGCTTGAAGCTTTCTGTAATAAAACTGCTTTAAAATAAAAGCCACGTGTCTTGCAGGCTTACTATACTCAGGCCCTGAGTCAGGGTTAGGGCAGAAAGGCAGGTAGTGGGGGGGCTCTGAGGGTTCCAGTTCTCTCTCCACATCCCTGCCCAGAAAGGGTCCAGGCAGCTTGAGTGTCTCAGAGTGGGCGTCAGCTGGCAGGTGTCTACAAGGCCGCCCCCACTGAGCCCCAGGCCCCAGGCCCCAGAGCCTCACCATAGTGAAGTAGGCAGCCGCCTGCTCCAGGAGCCCCACGAGCCCCAGCTCTGTGAAGTGCTTCCCGGAACAGAAGCCCTCCTCGTCAGGCGACAGGATGTCATCGGAGATGGCAGACTCCTCCAGCACGTTGGACGAGATGTTCTAGGGTAGGACGTGGTGTCAGAGCCTGGTCCCCAACCCAGACATGACACCGCCTTCCGCCTGGTGGCTCACCTGGAAGGACACGCAGCCCACGGGCAGGTGCCGGCTGTCCTCCAGCAGTGCCAGGTACTCGGCCACCAGGGCGGCGGCGTGCACCATGCACTGGGCGGCCTCTGCGTGGTTGCCCAGCTCAGCGTGCTTCCCCGCCATGTTCTGCAGCCACGTCAGTCGAAGATCCGGGGAGCCCTGGTAGCCCCGAGCAATCCTGGCACCCAGGTAGGGGACAGTGAGCAGGAGAGGGGTTCACCTTGCTTTCTACCACCTGCCTGACTCACTCTTCCCTTTTGTTTGTGACCCCAACCATCTACCACACTAACCATCAAGCTTCTCACCGGCACCCCCTTTACCAGCCCACCCCCTCACCTGTCTCCTCAGCTCTCCATCCCCTCACCCGTCTATCCCCTCTTTACCTGTTATTCTGTTCATCTGTCTTCTCATTTGTCCGTCTACCTGTCTCCCGCTGACCAGTCTCCCTATCGTACTCCATTCACAGGACTGCACCTGTCCAGTCCTTCACCAACTCCCCTCTCTGTCCAAAACCTCATCTGGGGCCTCCCTGGTGGCGCAGTGGGTTAAGCAGCGCACTATGGAGCACACTGCAGCCACTGCAGCACGAGTTCGATCCCTGCCCCCAGCAGGGGAGGTGACCCACATGGCGCAGCAGATCTCTCCTGCTATGCCCGTTGCTCCCCTCAGCAGTGTACTTCGGTTGATCTGCCTGTTCTGCTCCCTGCTCTGTCTCTGGTGAATCCTCTCACCTCCCGTGACTCTGGCCTGTACCCCAGCTCTTGTGTGCATAAATAAGTAAATCTTTAAAAAAAACAAAACAAACAAAAACCAAAACTCATCTGTCTTCTACTCATCTGTCCATCACTGCCCCTCTTCCTCCATTTGCCTGTCTCCTCACTTATCCGGTCCCTCAGTCGCACATCCCTGCACGACTCCTGTGTCATTCTCTCACTTGTCCTTCTGCTGTCACTGCCACCTGGAGCCATGACTCATGCCCTAGTCTCTGGCCCCTGCTTATGCACCAGTTCACCCATCCACCCAGGCCCATACCTGCATTCTCTTCTGTGTCTCCATCACCTGCCCCCTGCTGCTCACACCTGATCTCTTCCTCTATACCTCTCACCTCTCCTCCAAGTCACTTAGTCCCCTAATCTACAATCCCTTCAACTGTTGTTGGCACCTCGCCTGTCTCCCATCTGTCATCTTTATCCGTATGTCCCTCTGCCCTTGGTATATCTGTTCACCTGTGCATTCACTGCCTCCTCTTCCCTGCCCTGTCTACGGGCACGAGCGGCTGCAGGTACCACCTGGCCCGCCTCACCTGTGCATTCACTGCCTCCTCTTCCCTGCCCTGTCTACGGGCACGAGTGGCTGCAGGTACCACCTGGCCCGCCTTACCTGTGCATGAGGTCCATGAGCATCTCGGGGTCCTCCTGGTGCTCCTTCATCCTCGCCGTGTCCGTCAGGATCATATGCAGGTTGAACATTAGGTCCTGGACCTAGAGCAGGCGAATGGCCAGAGGCCAGTGAGGACACTGGGAAGTGAGGCGCCAATGGTGGGTCAGGGCTAGCTGGGTGGACAGAGGCCCAGGTTGCAGGAGGGGCGGGGTCCAGCAGGGTCACCTGCTCGGCGAAGGTGCTGTCCCGCAGCCCCACGTCCCCCTCCGCATAGGTGAGGATGGTCTTGAGCGACCGTCGCAGGTGGTCTTCGCTGAAGTCTTTTGCCGTTCCCACCAGGGACGAAAGCGACATGGTCACCTGCATCTTCACACGGGCGAAGTTCTGTGGGGGCAGGGGAGGGAGCGCGGACCCACGAGCCTTGGAACCTGGCCTCAGGGTCTGTTCGCCCCGACTTCGCCTCTCTGCACGAGACCCCCGCTGGCCACCCTCTCCAAGCCTTGCACAAACCGTGCCTTGGTCCCCCTTACATTGCCAATCTCGAAATTCTGGCGCATGAGAAGGTAGAGCGAGGCGCTGGCGTGCGTGCGGATGGCGCTGATGCGGCTGCCACAGTGTCGCAGGAGCCTCCAGCAGAGGTCGGCGCACAGCTCCGTGTCCTCCTCAAACAGCAGCTCTGGGAACTGCTCCCCCGGCCGAGAAAGACACTGGTCAGTCCCCCCTGGGCCCGGCTCACCGCGCTGGGATGTCCGCAGGGGCGTCTGTCCGTGTTCTGCCCTCCGGCTGAGCACAGCAGGCTTCGCTGTCAAGTCTGGATTTTAGCCCTCACTGTGTGACTCGGTGAGCGACTTCGCCACTCAGAGCCTCAGTTTCTTCGTCTGTAAATGGCAGCTGAGGTGTCGTGGAGCTGCTGAGCACAGAGTCGGTGCTCAAGGTGGTGTGCGACCGTGCCTCTAGGAACTGCGGTTGCCGAGCAGTGCTCACCTTGGACACCAGAGCCCGCTGCGTGGCCAGGCCATGCTGCAAGAAGAGGGCGCTCTGGGCACTGCCCAGGCTGAACAACACGACCTTCAGGACTGCACCCAAGATACTCTCCCGGGCCTCTGACAGCATCACTGTCTGGGGGATCAAAAGTCCAGCTGTTAGAGACCGGGGCGGTTATGGAGCCAGGGAAGAAGAGGGATTACAGGGGCCTCCTGGGTGGCGCAAGGGGTTAAGTCTCAGCACTAGGAAGCTATCGCAGCCACAGCAGCACGAGTTCGATCCCAGGCCGGAGAGCTGACCCACATGGGCAGCAGGCCTCTCCTGTCTCACGTGCTGCTCCCCTCAGCAGTGTGTTCCAGTCGATCTGCCTGTTCTGCGCCCCACTCTGTCTCTGGTGAATCTTCTCACCACAATCCTCCCCCCTCCCCACCCTACACCACCTCTAGCCTACACTCCAGCTCTTGTATTCATAAATACATAAATCTTTAAAAAGAAGAAGAAGAGAGATTACAGTCAAAGACTACCAGGCGCTCTGGTGAGGTCAGAGGTCAGGGAAGATACTGGATCAAGCCCCACCTGCACGATGATCTCCAGTGTGTCCAAAACCACCAGGCTCACTTCGGTCGCCAGGTTCCCATCCACCAAGGCCTCATGTTCCATTTCATCCTTGGTTCTAAAGAAGACAGGGCTTAGGGAACTCCATCCCACAACTCAGCTGTCCCCCTTCCTTGGGCGCCCTGAGGGGTGCCAATTCTCTGGAAACCGATCTGATCCCAGGAACTACCGCCTGCCCACACCCACTTGTCAACACGGTCTGAGGTTTGTCTCCAATGTGTGATGCTCTTCCGCCAGCGTACGTTCTCCTGGTTCCCAAACGGGCTCCTCTCTGAGACGCGGGCAGGTGATCACAGATGTGCGCAGACAAGGAAACATGTGGCGTGAGAAATGCATGGGCACCAAGATACACGGAGTGGACAACCCCGAGGAGGCTGGTGGAGGGATGCTTGCTGAGCAGCACAGACGTGAGGGACGCCCGTGAGCACGGGGATGACACATGAGCTGGGCAGAGGGGAAGGTTGGCCCTCTCTTGGGCACTAAGACTCGGGTTGGGACCAGTGTGTGGGGAACACCTCCCTCTCACCTCGGCTCCGGCGCACCATCTCTTGCCGTGCTCCTATGGTGCCCAGGATGGCTTCCTCCAGGCGTGCCTTCATGTCCAGTGACTTCTTGAAGGTGAGGCTGTTGATGCGCTCAAAGGCCTTTCTCCCCTGAAGAGCAGAGCATGAGTGCAAGGTGGACCTGGGCGAGCCAATTCCTACTTCTTCTGGCTCTTTTCTACATCCAGGACCTTGTGCTTGAACACATGGGTCTTCCCTTGGCAACTTCCAAATTCCACTCATTAAGTCAATTTTCCTTTTCCTCTTTGGCTTTCCATAAATTTAGTTCACCCATTTACCCTCAGGAATCGTGCATAAAGACATCCACCCCTTCCTGCCAGCTCACAGCACCCCAGGGTCTTGTATGCACACCTGGCCTGCCTCCTATACCCCAGACCCCTGCCCATACCCCCGAACCTTATATTCGAAGGCAGCCAGGCAAAGGTACAGCAAATCCAAGAGACGGCCCAGCTGAGGGAGCGACAGGTCAGCAGCCCAGCGCTGTAGGAGGGCTGGCTCCGCATTTTTCAGCACCCACAGTACACATACCAACAAGGTTCGGCTAGACTCAGCAGAGAGGGGACAGCCCGAACGAGAAGCCTGGGGCCAGAGAGGAGACAGGGTGCTCCATATAAGATGAGGGCTGGCTGATGTGTGTTTACATAACTTCAGTTACTGGGTTGAATGGTGTCGCTGGGGACAGCCCCACCATACTCACTGTCGCTGGGCCTTGGGAGATGCTGGTCCGGGAGCCAGGTGCCAGGGGGCCACCAGCGATGGCCATGGCCACAGAAGGGTTGATGGTGCTTCCAATGTCTTCTTCTCCTTCGGTGTCTGAGTCTAGCATGGAGGCCAGTCTTGACCGTTGACCTGGGCCCTCTAGGGGGAGGTATGAGGGGAGAGAAGAATGAGCCCTTGATAGATGTTGTCTCTCAAATTTCAGTTTAGAGGTCAACTGCTCAGGGAAGCCTTCCCAGACACCCGCCTCTCCCCCTCACCATGGTACCACATATACTTATAACCAGATACATTCATTGGGCAGCCCTTGGTGAGAAGCACAAAGGCCTGGACCATATCTGCTCTGGCCACTGTATATGCTCAACGCTTAGAATGTGCCTGGTCTACAGACATATTAACTATAACAGTAATAATAAAGAACGCTGCTATTAATATAGTATCAATTGGTGGTTATATAGCATTCCCTGTGTGCCTGGTGCTGTTCTAAACACTTCAAAGTGCTAACTCTTCATTTTCAAAACAGCTCTGTGCAAGAAGTACTTTTATCATCTCCGTTTTACAGGTGAGGTAACTGGGGCACAGAGAGGTTGTTATTTGTCTGGGACCACAGGAGGTAAATGGTAGAGCAAGGATTTTAAAATCTATGGTTCTAAATGTGGTTTTAAAATCTATGACCTTAAAAATTTACCTCTGAAAAAAGTCATCAGAGGGAGGAGTTGCCAATAAATATACAATAGTTCTTACTTAGAAACAATAGGTTTACCCTTGAAACAAAAGTTAGAGTGAGTCTAACTATTGCTTCAGACCAACTCCGGCTAAGCCCAGCTTAGACAAACTCAAATCACTGGATTTGATTTGATAAGCCCCTTATTCTACATATCTAAGAGAGAGAAGAGGAATCCTCACTGGGAGAAGATGGCATTGCTTCAGTCCTAAAAGGTTTTTTATACAAAAAAAAAAATGTTTTTTCCAAAAAGCAATGAAATATTCCAAGATATGTGAAGAGGCAGGAAAATATGTTGAGAGAAAGAGAAACAACAGAAGTCATCATATAACTGTCCAAATGCTGAAGTTAGCAAACAAGGACTTTAAAATAAAGAACAGAGTGGACAGAGGTGTGTAAAAAGATGGAGAATTTCAACAGAAAATTGGAATCTATGTGAAAAAAACGGATATTTTACAACTGGAAAATAAAACATCTGAAATTTAGAACTCAATGGATGGGGTTCCCAGAACAATACATAAGACAGAAATAAGGAACTCAAAGTTCAAAGTTTCTCAGCTAAAGCAGAGAGAGAGAAAAGAGTGGAAGACAGAGCACAGCAGATACATGTGATATAACCAGAAGGTCTAACATACGTGTAATTGGAGTCCCAGGAGGAGAGAAGAAGAAAATGAGGCAGCAAAAAAATTCAGAAGATAATAACTAAGAGTTTCTTCCAAATGAAGGAGTTCAGCCCACAAATTTCAACCACTTTACATACCATTCCTCAGCAGTGCCAACAAATGTGACTCTGAGTGCATGAAGGAACACCGGGCTCCAACCATCCTCTTATCCTGATGCTCCAAAACGTTGTGACACCTCCCAGATACCGTGGCTGACACTATCCCAGCACTGCAGCTGATGCCCATGTAGCCCCAGGAAGTAGCTGGTGCTGCCCATTTTATACATCTGACCTGAGGCTCAGAGAGCTTAATGACTTATTTGGGGCCCTATGACAGACTTGAACTTGCATTCTGACACTTATATCCATGCTGATACTCCTAAATATACTCTCCTGTCTACGGCCATACCACCCTGAACGCGCCCGATCTCGTCTAAATATACTCTCCCACCTTAATCCACCTGAGCCTTGTGCAATCAATCAAGCCCCTCCATTGTGACCCCCATCCTGCCCTGGCCCCCTGACCAGCAAAGTCGTGCAGCCGTGGCAGTGTGTCCCGTGCGAGTGCCAGCAGTGGCAGATACAGCTCGGCAACACGGGCCCTCACGGTGGCCTCAGCATAGCGGGGGTCGGCATCATGGCCACAGAGCAGGCTGTGGACCGCACTGATGGCCTTCTTGTGCAGCAGGGATGCCCTGTGGGGTAGTACAGTGCTCAGGGCAGAGTGGATGCAGCTTCTAGACTTTCCCACCTGCCCTGGGGCCAGACAGGTCTGTGCTTACCCCTCATTTTCAGGTTCCAGAGCCAGAGCCAGCTCCGTCAGCAGAAGCCCAGCCAGGAAGTGCTGCTGCCGGAACGGCCCGCTCAGTTCAAACATGCTTGTCGTCTTGGGGTCTGGAGCCTGGCTGGAGAAGGTGGAGCTCTGCAGAGGGTAGGGGGAGAACACAGGGATGGCAGGGTGCCTGTGGTCCAGGTCAGAGGTAAAAGACTGGGGTTAATTCACTTGGAGGAGACAGTGACACGGGATTAAAAGTCAGAAGTAAAGTTAGAGTGTGGTGACAGGGTCTAGGGTCAAAAGTCAGAGGGCAGTCTGAGAGTTAGGATCTTGGGGTGAGATATTAGAATTTGATCCTCCTGGGACACTGTTAAGAATGAGGGGTCAGGTGAAGGATCAGAGTAAGGGGTTGGTTCCCATGGGCAGTGGGCAGAGATGAAGGGACCACAAATGAGGGGTTGAAGGTGAGAGGTCATAGGCCAAGGGGAGGAGCCAGAAATGAAATCAGCCCACCTGGGAGGTGGTGGAGGATATGGAAGGTGAGGGTGAGGCTGGGGGTGACAAGGGACAGCAGGGGAGGTTGAGGGTCACGTAGTGCTCGTGGCTGCACAGGATGCGGGTGAAGTCCATGCGCAGGGTCTGCAGAGCCGCTGGGTTGGGGGCTGACTGCAGCCGCGTGGCCACCTGTGGGGTAAGGGACATAGACAATAGTAACATGGCGGTGTCCACTGCCCAGCAGGTGTGCTGCGCCTGTCACACCGACTCCTACCTGCTTGTAGTGGGCCCGGATCAGGCTGAAGACGAAGCCACGGTCTGCCAGGGACAGCAGATCACTGAGGAAGAAGGCCAGGCTGGCATTGAGGCGCTCAGCCAGCTCTGCATCCTGGGGACACAGGGGCCAGTCAATCTATGTCCACATGCCCTAACAAGCCCAGGTCCCTGCATGGGGTCTGGCTGTCACCAAGGTTACCAAGGACAACCCCTTCACATCCTCTTCTCTTAAGGTATCAGGAAACGCTTCAGTTGAACTGCACAAAGACTACATTTCCCAGGCTCTCTTGCAGCTGACTCTAACCATGTGACTATATTCTGACCAATGAGATGTGTGGGGAAGTGATGTAATCCACATTTATGGAAGGGACAGATCTATGCTCTTACATCCCCCACCCTCCTCTACTCTCTCCTTCTTGCAAAGCCTGATGTGGCAGTGTCACAGTGAACCAAGATGATTAGACCCACATTGTGGAGCCCACCCTCTATCCCCTACCTCCTGCAACCCATCCACGCTTATGCTTAGAATTAAATTTAGGACAGGTTTAAACCATTTGTGTTTATGTTCATGCAAATTAACCTCTGCCCTAACTGGTATGGCCTCAACCATAATTACTGAGCATCTACTATGTGCCAGTGAATGAGACAGATAGAATCTCTTTTGCCTGAAAGAAAAATACCAGATGGTTCCTCCCCTAGGAGGAACATAAGGGAACCAAATAAAGATCAAGGAAAGGAATAAAAACAATAATAATAATAACAATAAC
>JAGFMF010011417.1:3865194-3902487 GCA_019455555.1 Galemys pyrenaicus
CACCTGGTGGGGAGGGGAGGGGGAGGGTTGAGGGAAGATGGGAGCACGAGGGACTGAGGTGATGGTGCACTGGTGAGATGGTGATGGGGAATACAATTAGTGGCAAGTATATGTAAATTTTAAAATATTTTAATAAAAAAAAAAAAAGAATCTCTTTTGCCTGACTGGCTTACAGTCTTATGTATGTGTGTGTGTGTGTGTGGGGGGTGAGAGTAGGAAGGACAGGGAAGGGGGTGGAGAGAAATATACAATAAACAAAAGGATTCCAGATAGTTCTATGTCTCTTAAAGGCAGTAGATAGAACAAGGTGCTGTTTCAAGAGAAGCCTGAATGACAATAAAAAGCAGGGGGTTGGGGGTAAGGCTGGGGGAAGGGGAGAAAGGTGTCCCAAGCAGAGGGAACAGTAAGTGCAAAGGCCCTCGGGACAGGATGTCCTAAGTGTAAGGAATACCCATGGTGGTTTTGGCTTTGAGGCCTGGCTGGTGCTCACTCTGCCCTTCTTGCATTTGGAAGTCATTCTGCAGCCTCACAAATCAATCTCAGTGGCCCTAGTTCTTTGCAAAAAACGAAAATACAAAAGCACCTGAGCTCTGAGCCTATGGGGGCAGAGAAGGGTCTGCTTTGTGCATGGAATCTGATAGTCTTGTTCAATAAACGACACGAAAAGAAATGAAACCACCGCGGCCTGTCACCAACGCCTCACAGACATTTCTGAGGGTGTTTCCTCATGATCTAGGAATGTCAGCCCTTGGGGACAATCCAGTGAAACAAGGTTGAGACCTTTGAGACCAGCCCAGAGGTCACAGGGGATTGCACAAAGGCTAACTTGGGCCAGGCAGGGTGTTTCAAAAATCTGGAAAGTTCCCATCAAATCTAATTCCCATTTCTCATTATAAATCAGACACTCTGGCCAGATAACAGGAACGTGCCTATGGTCCACCATAAGCCCCATTCTCCCAGATGGAGCTGGAAGTGAGGTGAGGATGTGGGTTTTGGAGTTGGTGGGCTAGGGTTCGAATCCCCATTCTGTCCCTTCCCAGTTGTAGGGTACTAGGGCATTACTCAGTCATTCTCTGCCTGTTTCGCCATCAGTGAATGGAAATAATGGCAATGTAACTTTGTGGGTTTGCTGGAAGAATGAAGTGATACCCACCTAAAGTGCTGAGATGCACACAGAGCTGTCAATAAATGCTCAGTGTTATTTTCATTGTTGTTATTGCCTGCTTAGCTTCTGTGGATATTTGAGTTAGTGATCCAGGGCCTGCACAGTCGTCATGCTCTCAGATCATCAATGTCTACCTGTTGAGCACCTACTGTAAACTGGCACTGCAGTAAGGGCTAACGGATCTGCTGTCATGGCCCCGCCATTGCCAATTCCCATGCTCCCTCTGTCCCCTCAATTGCATATGAACCACCTCACTGTTCCTCTAACAGCTCGGACACAGTTCTACCTCAGGACCTTTGTCTTTGCTGTTTTCCTGCCTGGAATATTATTTCTCCAGACACCACCTGTGTTGCTCCTCACCTCCTCCTAGTCTCACCTACAGATCAGTTCCACCTGGGTCTGTTATGCTCACAGCTAGGTCTCTTATGCCCAGCACAGGGCTGTGCACACAGTGGATGTTCAAGAAACAGACGCTGAATGAATGGACCCCTCCAGCAAATAGGATTCGTAGTCTCCCAGCCGGGAGCATCTGTGCAGGACTCGTGTACCCGGCCAGCGGCCTGGCTCTATGTCCTGCCTCAGGCACCCGCCTCCTCACCTTGTAGACACGGGTGATGACCTCTAGGCCCACAGAGCCCACCAGGGCAGTGATGTCGTCCAGGAAACGCCCAGGAAAGCGGAGCTTGCGGGGTGTGTCTAGTTTCCGGCTCAGAAGCAGGTGCAATGCCATGCTTTTCACCTGGGGAAGGGGAAGGGTAGGAGCCAGGGGTGGGGCTTGAGGGTTCTGGGCAGAGGGGGCCCAAGGCTGTGCCTGAGGGCTGTGGGCGGGGCTTGCACCTTGTTGGGGGCTGGACATGACCTTAGTAGAAACTCAGTGGCTTCTAGGCAGAGCAAAGGAAGAGAAAGGCTGAGGTTGTGTGGGAGGGACTGAGCAGGGCTCTCGGGGCAGTCCGCGGGTAGGGGATGGAGGGATAAAGGGTCTGAGGCCCTGGCGGGCTCACCAGACTGAAGGGACTGTACTGAGAAGGAATTGCTCAAAGCACCTCTTGACGAGTCTGGATGGGTCTCAAGCTCACAGAGGATTCCCTCTCTGTCTGGAGAGATCACCTGTGGGGGTGGGGGGGAGTCTCCCTGGTTGGGGATCTTTCAGTGATCTCACTAGAGAGCCTCATAGAGAGGGTGGGGAGGTCTTCTCTCTGTGGAGGGGGTTTCAGGGGGGGCCTTCTCTAGGGAGAGAGCCCCTTGGCATCTCCCCTTTCTCTTTGTGGGGGTCTCAGGTCATTTCTCAGGGGTCGCAGGTGGAACCTCAGGGGGCTCTGTCTCTAGAAGAGGGTCTCCACAGGGGCCTGCTCTCAGGTGGGGAGGTGGACTCACCATGAGCTGGAGGAAGAACCAGGCGTGCTGTAGCACGGCCTCACGCACGGCGCTGCCGCTCACCACCCACTGCAACGCCAGCTCCTCGTGAAGCAGCTGAGGACAGACGCAAGGGTCACGGGAGAAGAAAGCCCTCTGCTAAATCCCCCCGGAGGGCCTGATGGGGTGGGATGCAGCTGAAGGGTTTGGGGTTACAGCAGTGGGGGGCCATGCGGGGGTGGGCGTGGGGAGAAGGAGTCAGCATGACCTTTCCCTGGGCTCTTGAGGGAGGACACTCTGGATCTTTTTGCTGGGGGCTGGGGCCAAAATTGTGCCACCCACCCCTCCCTCCACTACCTTTTGCATAGTGGGTCTTGGCTGGGTGGCTGATGGGGCCGAGGAGGAGCACTCAAGGTAGGAGGAGGTTCGGTTAGGGTTGCGGTCGATGGCCTATGATGGGATGGGGTGAAGAGGATGGGATGGCGAAGGGGATTAGTGTGGGAACAGACAGCAGGGCAAAGATGGAGAGAGAGAGGTTAATAAAGATCAAGGTGCATGGGTGTTGACAGAGAAGGAAAGAGATGTGACAGAAGAGACGAAAGCAGTGATAAAGATTCGGTCAGGAGGTGACACAGGGTGCGACCGCGCCAGCAGCTGTCAGGGAGGAGCAGGCATGGAAGGATCAACAGTCAATGGTAAGAGAAGGGATGGAGCGAGGGAGTGTAGGTGGGGAAGACAAAATCGGCATAGAAAGCAAAGGGGGTGTGGCCAGACAAGGTGGAGCGGCATGAATGAGAGTGGAGAGTTCGTCAGTTCAGGAGTGGAAGAGGACACAGAGGCAGAGGAAGGAACACAGAGACTGGGAATAGAGACGGGTTCAAGCGCTGGAGGGAAGAGGACGAGGAGAGATAAGGGCAGAGGAAGTGGATGGTGATGAGAGGCATCAAGAAAAGCTGAGAGTGCCCCAAGTTCCAGGTCCGGCCCCAATCCAGCCTTGCTGGGGCCTCACCAGGTCTCAGTGTCTCCATCTGTAAAATGGGTCCGGGAGACTCAAGCTCCACTCTTGCCTCCTCCTCCACTGACAGGCAGCGAGGCCGCTGGCATTGGCTGCTACAGTTACAGATGTTGGGCCCCTGGCACCTACCCTGTTTGGCACACGAGGGCCTCCGCTCCCACAGTCCCAGCTAAGCCCTGGATTCTCAGCACATAGCAGGCAGAGCATCCACCTCAATGGTCAGCTTTGGTGGTCCCCCACCTGGAATGCCCACCCCCCCACCATCTTGTCACGTCCTATATGCGCTTCAAGAGCCAGCTGACGCCTCAGAGAATAAAAAGGCCCTGGGGAAGCCTCGTTAAAAATGCTGGGGGGCTGGCAATGCCAGCGAATCCAGACTTCCAGAAGTCCCAGGAGGGAAAAGACGGTTCCCTGCCTGCACTGACAGTCCCCTCTGGCTCCCTTCAGTGCAGGTTATGGACCTGGGCCTGTGAGCACGTGCACCCCTGGCCTCCTCTTGTGCCTCTGACTGGGCTCCAAACTCTGCATGTGCCTTTCCAACCACCTGGACGCCCACCTTCCCTGGCTGACTTTATCTCCCCTTCAGCTTCCAACCAAAATGTTACTTCCTGGAGGGAGGCTGGTGGCCTCCTTGCTGTTCAGTTCCTTCCGGGCATTTTCACACTGTTCTCACACACTTGTGCATTTATTTCATCGGCCGGCAGCTCAGGAGTGAGACGGGGGTTAAGACCTGCTCCCCAGCAAAGTCCTGCCTGAACGCCCTAACTCCCTCCAAGGCTCAGGACCACAGAGCTGAGCATTTACCAGTCTTTACTACACCAGAAGCTCAGGGCCTGGGCACAGGGTGAACCAGTAGCCAGGACTCAACCCAGGTCTGTTTGATGGCAAAGGCCCTCCCCACACCATGGTCTAGGAAGGGGCAGGCCAAGGACACGGCCCACAGGAGTCCCTCTGTCTGAAACGGGATAGTGGAGCCCAGAGGTTCAATTCTGGCCCCTGGGCACCAATCAGGTTGTTGTATCAGGGAATCAGCTGAGCATCCCCCAAGCAGAGTGAATTAGAGGGAGAGGAAGTGGTCATGCAGAGCGGTGAGGCTATGGTGACTGGATTTGCAAATTATTTGCATGTGATTTGTATACCACCTTGCCCCTTTTGTTTCTGCTGGAGGCTATCATCTGGGTGGCACCAAAAAGCTGGTTAAGAAGAACCCTGTGATGACTACAACACCAATTTCACAGCACCAACAAAGGCAGGAGAGTTTTACCACCTCCTTCAGGCAGCCCCCCTAGGTTAGTCAGTCACAGCCAGGAGGGTAGAAAGGGCTCATGCTGAGGTGGGGTCACATGCATGTAGGGGCAAATAGAGAGGCACCTGTCTAGGATCGGCCCCACAATAAGGGGGGGCCCGTCGCAGCACAGCCTTACTGCCTCCTGGAGCATAAGCAGAATTCACCCAGGAATGTGAGCGGTCGACACCCTAGAGATACACGGGTAAGCGGTAGAATCCCTGGGTAGAGGATGGAGAAACCAGCACGAAATACCAAGCGTGACTCTGCACTGGACCCACGTGGCATTCACACGCAGCCCTGGAAAACGGGTGTGCACACATGTGCACGGGGCGCCCACACACGCCTCCCACATACATATGTGCACAGAGTACAGCAGAGCATGCACCATGTTCCTTTGTGCGTGAGCACAGGCAGACCTCGTTTTGTTTCACCTGCCTTACTGCGCTTTGCAGGAAGTGCTTTTTTTAACCAGTTGAAGGTTGGAGGAAACCCTGTGTGGAACGATTTGTTGGCACTGTTTTCCTAATAGTTTCTTACCTCTGTACCACATCTAATGACAGAGGACATGCTGGCGCCTCCCTCGTGGCTTGGGGGTTAAGTCTCAGCACTATCAGCACTATGGCCTGAGTTCCATCCCCGACTGGAGGGGACCCACATGGCGCAGCAGACCTCTTCTGTCTCTGCTGCTCCCCTCAGCAGTGTATTTTAGCCGATCTGCCTGTTTTGCCCCTCACTGTGTCTCTGGTGAATCCTCTAACCCCTGCACATCTGGCTACTTCTCCAGTTCTTCTACACAATAACTAATTTTTAAAATTTTTTTTAAAAAAAGGTGTGCATGTTATTTTTTTAGACGTAATGTCATTACCCTTAAGAGACTGCAGTACGGTGTACACATAGATTTTTCTATGCACTGGGGAAGAACAGAGTTTGTATGACTTCCTTTATCGCAATGGGCACCTTATCGTAGAGGTCTGGAGCTGAACCTGTGAGACGGCGAGGTGTGCACCCCATGTGCGTGTGTGCATAAGTACACACAGATGCATCTGCTGCACTACCACACGCTGCTCTTTTACCAACGAGGCCAAACTCCAGCCACCCATCCTTGGGTCACCCTGGGAGCGTGGAGCCCAGTGCAAAGTCTGCGTCACAACCCCCAACTTGTGACAGTCATAGCCCCAGCCCTTCTGCCCAGTCAAGCCTGTGTCCATGCTGTTGCCTCTGTCATTACTGTCAACACTGAGACCCTTCACCTACCTACCTAGCAGCCATGGCAGCCAGGCTGGAGATATCAGGGCCCCCTCGCTTTACCTTGCTAGCCAGGATGCGGGACACCTCATCATCCACAGAGCCAGGGGCCAAGGCTAGGTCAGGGTTGCTGCTGCTGATGCTCTTAGAGCGGGCCAAGTAGAGACTTGCAGGGCGACCAGGCCCATGGGCCAGTGTGGCAGCCTGCACTGTCACTGGAAGGGCCCCTGTGGACGGAGGGAACGTGGTCAGCCTCTCACCCATCCGCCCCGAGGATCCCAGCCTCTCCCAATCAGCTGTGCTAGTCAAGCTGCTTTCCTTCTCTGAGCTTCCAGACACCTTACCCGTAAAATAAGTATGGCAATGCTTCCTGTCTCCTATCAATCTGGGGGAGACTAAAGCAGTACCTGGCACATAGCAAGTGCCCGGAGACATTGTGATTGCTATTCATTATTCAGCAAATGAAAAAAATATGTAACTTTATTGAATATTCACCATACCAAGAATTTTGCATGAGTTACAATGGGGCGATCACTATTTCTATTTTACAAATGAGAAACAGGCTCAGAGAGGTGAAGCCCGTGGCTTGGAGCTGCAGAGTTGATTCAAGCTCAAGCAGACCACGTTGAGTCCGTGACTCAAGCTACCAAGCATGCATGTGGACTAGCTGAATCACCTGCCGGTCAGCACACAGAGCCCATATCCCTGAGGATGTGGCCCAGAGAGCTCCCTTGCAAGCTTTCCAAACTGGCCTCAGGTCCTTTGTACCTGTAGTTCCCTCTGACTGGAAAGCTCTCCTCCTAGTTATTTCCTGTCTCCCAGGGTCCCCAACCAACACTTACCGCCGGGGAGGCTGGGCTCGGTGCCAGGTAGTCGGAAGGCGTAGTAGACATAGGCAGCCAGGAGTGGGCAGTGACCACACGTATCCTGGGCAGCCTCCAGGCTCCGGTGGACAAGGCTGACCACATGAGCCATCGCTTCAAACACCCCACGACCCAGGTTCACTGCCGGGCAGAACAGAGGTCAAGTTCAGGGCCCTGAGCCTTCTATCTCCCTGAGGAGGTGACATCAGGGCCCAAAGGGTCATGTGGCCATCAAAAGGTTACAGAAGACCTGCACTCATGGGTCACGGGGCCATTTTTCAGATGGGAAAACTAAGGCCAGACAGATAAATGGGCAATAGGAGGTCACCCAGAACTGGGTGATTGAGGGGCACTTTTCAGATGGGGAAACAGATATGCGGCTGCCAAGTTTCCACTACCTGTATCAATCTAATGACAATACCCTAAATTTCTCCCCAGCGTTCTTGGTCCTGCTCACCGATCTGGCCACAGATGATCGGGGGCCGCACAACCAGATGAATGAGCTTGTCCAGCACGTGGTGGGAGAAAGCGACCAGGGGCTCAGGGCTGGCGAGGCGCAGAGCTGCCAGGCTGGCCCGCAGCTCCTGCTCCATGGTGCCCTCACTCAGCACGGTGTCCTTGAGCCGGAACGGGAAGGTCCCCTCCTCCAGGACATGCACCAGGGTGAAGAATTTGTCCAGGTGGGGGTCCTGGGTGGGGACCAGAGGTGAGCGGAGCAGGGCCGGGGCTCTTGCTCCAGGAAGGACGCGGTTAGGGGAGGTGGTAAGTCGAGGGCTGAGTGGGCAGAGGCTGGGAACGAATAAACTGACCACGAAGGGACAAAGGGACAGGAGGGAGAGGAGGAAAGAGCAAGAGATAAAAGAGGAGAAGAGACCAGGGGAAGGTTCAAAGCCCCAGCCAGGATGGCCACTGGCACAGCCACTGCCACCTGAGTCAGCAGCTTCCCTGGGAACCTGGCCCAGCTGACCAAAGTCATGTCTGTGTTCCCAGGCCAGGCCTCCCCAGCCATCGAAACTGTTGCCCAACCTCTGGGGTGGACCCCTGCGTTCCTGCCCTACCCCCTACCTGGGGGTGCACGGAAGACACAGCTGTAAGCTCCACGCTGAACACGCCCTTGTGGCCATCCACCCAGCGCATACCCGGCAGCGCCACCTGTGGAAGGGACGTATCAGGTAGGTATTGGCCACCCTCCCCCACCAACTGGGCCGCTGCACCCCTTGCGACACTGTGGCCCGAGCACGGCCAGCAGAGGCGAGCTGGCAGGCATCGCCCCAGCGGGGTGAGGGGAGGGAAAGGGAACACTTATTCTAAGGGTCCACTGGGCAGGCGGGAAGCCTGGGGTGCTGGGGGGGGCAGGGACAGAGATTGGAGATCAAGGGTGAAGCTAGCTGGAGGGAATGAATCAGGAACTGGTAGAATGGGAGGCGTGCGCATAAGTGGGGGGTGACAAATATCTCTTGGGGATAAGTGGGAGTGGGCTGGAGTGATGGGCCCTGGACTGTAAGTGTCCACTGGGGTACTATCGGGCAGCGGTGATCAGGGAGGGCTGTTAGTGGGGGATTGGAGTGGAAAGGCAGTGGGAATTTTCGTGGGTGGGGGACAGTGAGAGCAGAGGCAGGGCACACAGATGAGGTGGGACTAGTGGGGGAAAGTGAGGGGCACTCTGGAGGCCAGAGAACACAGAGGCAATGATGGGGGTAGTGGGGCAGTTAGGGCCCCAGAGGGTCCAGCAGAGGGCTACAGGGTGCTGGTGGGAGGGCAGGTAATTCATTAATAGCAGACTCCACGGGGGCCTTCCTGGTGGCGCAGTGGCTTAAGCAACACACTGTGGGGCAAACCACAGCCACTGCAGCACGAGTCTGATCCCCGGCCGGGGAGCAGACCCACACGGCACAGCAGACCTCTCCTGCCTCCCGCTGCTCCCCTCAGCAGTGTGTTTCAGTCGACCTGCCCGTTCTGCTCCCTGCTCTGTCTCTGGTGGATCCTGTCACCCCCCCACACCTCTGGCCTGTACCCCAGCTCTTGTATGCATAAATAAATAAATCTTTTAAAAAAAATAGCAGACTGCATGGCAGGGGCTGGGGAGGGCTAGTGGGGCTGGGGCAGGGCACGTACATCTGGCGTCAGCACGGAGTAGCTGGGCGGGGGCTGGTCCACCGACACAGGCAGGCAGAAGGGGCCCGTCCGCAGGCGGCCGTGTTGCAGCAGCGGTATCCACTAGGGAAAGGCCGGGGGTCAGATGTGGGGTCAGCAAGGGGCCAGAAGGGTGGGGGCAGGGGTGTGGGCTGGGAGAAGGGGGCTCACAGTGAAGCCCACGGGAGTCTCCAGGGCTGCGCCTGGCCGGGGCTGGCAGCTGACGTGGTAGAAGGTGAAGAGCAGGTGGTGGTTCTCGGTGACACAGGCCGGGAGACGCAGTTTGAACTCCTCATAGAACTCAGGGGACCTACCGGGAGCAGGATTTTTTTTTGCTGGGGCTTCTTACACTCCCCCCTCTACCTCCCACCCCACCGTGTCCCCCAGTGTTGCCAGGCCCCACTGTCGCTGCCTCTGGTTTCCCATGAGTGCTCCCAGAGTCTGCCCCCCCGCCCCCCCCACGCACCATCCATTTCTCCGCCCCTCCCACTGGTGCCCAGACCCCGTCCCGCATACTTGTTATGGTAGACCACCGGCGTGAAGGCCTCCCGAGTGAACTCACTGCAGCTGGACTTGCCGAAGATGACCTAGGGGAGCAGGGGCATGAGGGTCCTGCTAGGGACACCCCACCCGCTTCCCCGGGACAGTCACTGACCGGCAGGGCCTGGCTGGGGTCCTCGCCTGCCATGTACTGCACTCGCACAGTGAGGTTGCGCACGGAGCCCTGGCGGCTGCTGAAGTTGAGGCTGTGCGGGTACACGTACAGCAGGTTCCTGGGGGACAGGGAGGGTGTCAGAGGGCGGGGGACAGATGGATGCCTTCAGAGCACACCTGGGGAAGAGCATGGCAGAGGTGGGAAGACAGGGACTTCAGGGTTCTCAGGGGCACAGGCGGCAGAGGTCAGGGGGTACATAGGTGCTCAAGGCCAGGGTCCCAAGAAGGTGGCTAGGTGGCCAGTGGTCAGGGCCACGTCCCATCCAGACTGACCAGCCATCGCTCGGCTCAGGAGCCTGACTGCCGTCTTGCAGAAGACGCCACTGGAGATATGTGGTCAGTCTCTCAGGTGGGGAAACTGAGGCCAGTGCTGGAGATGGAGGCTGGGCTGGGGTCAGAGTTCTGCCACTCTACTCCAGGGTAACTGCAAGCCCAACCTCCCTCTAGGCCTCAGTTTCCCTAGCCATACAATGGGGGCATCAGGCATTCCAGCTGAGCCTTTTAGCAAGACCAGCGACAGCAAACACCAATGTGGCGCCTACTGAGTCCTAAGAACCCAGTATGAAACAATTCACTTGCTCACATAAGTGGCCTGAGAGGCAGGACTGATTTTTCGGCAGGAAAGCTGCCACACTCAGAGAGAAAAAAAATAGCATTTGGCATTGATCTGGGGCATGTGTGAGTCCCGTAGCCCTGGGAGAGTCTCCATCGCCTGCACCCACTCCCCAACTCTTGACTGGACCAGCAAAGGTCCCAGCATTGCAGGGGAGGGTGTGAGACCAGTTACCATAGAACAGCTCTGGGCCAAGCTCCAGTGCTCGACTCTCGCTGTTACCATTGTGGTTGTCACGCCTGCCCACAGCTGAGGAACCCAAGTGCAGAGTATTAGGGTCCCCGAGCAGGGCCTAAGCCCGTCCTCTCCCACTGCTCCCAGCCCACACCTGGCCCTGAGCCCAAGCCAGCGTGATCCCAGCGTGGCCTGGCCGGACATTTGCCTGATGCAACTGTCGCGCCACCGCCAGACCCTTGCACAACACAGGACACCAGCTGGCCAGTTAACGATTGACCAGGGGTGAAGGGGAGTGTTGGGGCATATAAGCCGTGACAGCGGCACCGTGGCTGCATCCCCAGACCACCAGCCATGCCCATACTCACGCTGTGCCTGCTCTGCACTTTGGCAGCGGTGGCCCGGGCGGCCCCAGCAGCCCCCATGGGTAGTCAAGAGCCAGCACAGCATGAGGAGCTGACCCTGCTCTTCCACGGGGCCCTGCAGCTGGGCCAGGCCTTCAATGGCGTGCACAGGGCCACAGAGACGCAGCTGACAGAGGTTGGACACAGCCTGGGTCGCTATGGCCAGGCGCTGGGAATCCTGGGACAGGAGGTCAGCCAGGGTCGGGATGCAGCCCAGGAGCTACGCACAAGCCTGATGGATATGCAGGTGGGTGCTGCTGCCGGGTATTGTGGGGTGAACAGAGTTTATGGTGGAGTTAATGTCTAAGGTGACCAACTGTCTGGATTTGCTCAGTACTGAGGCGGCTCCCAGAATATGGGTCTTTGAGGGTTAAAATCAGTTCAGTCCCAGGTCAATGATGAGGTGGTCATCCTACTAACTCCCCACTATCTGCTGACCAGGAGGAAGAAGATGTTCTAAAGCTGCAGGCAGAGGCCACAGCCGAGGCTCTGGAGGAGGTAGCCCGGGGGCAGCAGACGCTACTAGAGAGCATGCAGCGGCTGGAAGTTCAGCTGAAGGGCCTGTGGCTTGGCCATGCCCACCAAGAATTTGAGAACTTAAAGGTAAGAAACTTCCCTTCACGAGGGAGGTAAGACTGATTCCTATCTTCAGAAGCTTGAGTGCCAGACATCCCCGAAGTTACCCTGCCAGCACCAGTGACTTCTGGGCCAACCTCCCATCACTTTCCATGCCTCGGTTCCTTCAGGTGGAAATAACTGGGGTATCAGAGCAGGGCCAGGGATTGGTGAAGATAATAGTCAGCACGTGGCAGGATACAAGCAGGCACCAAGGAAATGTTCACAATTAGAGTGACCGGTAGCATTCCTCAGTGCTAGAAGTACCTGGCACCATTTCATGTCCCTTAATAATCAGCAGCATGCTTACAACGAGCCCACGAAGAAAGCTCTATTTGGCCCCATTTCACAGATGGACAAGTTGCCAGGGGAGGTGCACTGGGGGTGGGAGGTGCAGGGCAGGACCAAAGGATGAGAGCGGTGAGGTGGCTTCCTGCTGAGGTTTCTGTGCTCATCCCACAGGCCCACGCTGATAAGCAGAACCACATTGTGTGGGCCCTCACGGGCCATGTGCAGCGACAGAGACAGGAGATGCTGGCACAGCAGCACCGGCTGCGACAGATCCAGGAGAGGTAAGTGTGCTGGGGGTTGCTCACGGGACATCTGGGTGCGGAAGCACGCAAGGCAGCTCAAGGGGGCCTGCTTGCCTTGACCATATCTCATCTCCCTCCCAGACTCCACAACGCAGCACACCCAGCCTGAGCCTGCCTGGGAGAAACTGAGGACTAGTCATGCCCCGAGGGGAGTTTTCAAGCCCCACGCAGTGCCAGCACAAGAAGCTGCCAGACCGCTGGGGTCAGCCAGCGCGCCAGGTCACTTCCGGTCCTGGAGCTGAGAGAGAAGCAGGCGGGGACACAGCAGAGGACGTGGCTACATCAAGAGGGGTAGAGAGGAAGAACATGCACCCCTTCATGCCTACAGCCCCCCATTAAAGCAGAGCAGTGCATCTCACCCTGGGTGACTGTGTGTGTCTGGGATGGTGTGGGACCTCGCCGAGCATAATGCCTGAATGCCCTGCTGGGTCTCTGGGCATTCCCATACCTGTAGCTGGTATGAGGGGCGTAGACCTCCCGGGCAGGGAACTCCAGGATCTCCTTGGTGGGTCGGCCCCTGGGGTCTGGGTAGGGCTTGACATGAAGCAGCTCCGGAGAGAGGCAGAAGTGGGGGTTCTCAGGTGCAGGGGAGATGTCGATCTTGAGCTGGGCTAGGGACAGGGAGCAGATTTATACCTCTTTGGGAGGCTCAGGCCTGTCCTATCCTCTCTGGGCCTTGGGGTCAGGGATCTCATTTTCCCACAATGCCCTCTGTGGCTCTGTCCTTCAGGTAGCGAGGCCAGAAGTTACTCCCAGCTCCCACCTTCACCCCTGCATGTGATCAGTTTTGCCCAGGACCTGTCCCCCTCGCCACCACATCTGCCATTCACCTACTGTCTTACTCTTTCTTGTAGCACCTTCTCCAGCTGAGGGCAGGCAGGCCCAGTGAGGTGCTGCCCAGACCCTGGCCTCCCCACCCTGCCCCCAACATCTGACCCTCCATGGACCGCCAGATACCCCTACTGGAGGGTGCATCTCCTACAGTCAGGGGTTTTCCCGTCATAGTCACTGCGAGGTTCCCAGGGCCTGGCATGGCAGATGCTCCCTGTGGCTTTGCTGAGTGACTGTGTGAGAAATACACCATGCGCCACTTACCCGCCACGGGCCGCAGGCGCCGCAGCAAGGATGACGGGCGCCGCATGTCGGCCAGGAATTTGAAAAGGTCCTCATCACTCAGCCGCTCGGCCTCCTGCATGGGATGCCCCTGTGAGCTGGGGCTGAGGGCCCAGCGCTGCTGCGGCCTATGCATTCACAGGAGGGTAATGACAGGCATGGCCCTGATGCCCTTCCCAAAGCCCCCTGGCCCCCAGCCACAGCACCTGTTTAAAGAAATTGGTGACAGTTAGTGTGGCCGGGCGGAAGCTGGAGAAGCTGCAGGCATCGTCCCCACTACTTGTCCGGTCCTGGGGCCCCCGACGGCGGCGGTCAGTCCAGGCAGTCCGGCGCTCTGGGGGAGACAGTGACGGTGATGCAAAGGGGCGAGATCTGCAGGCAGACCCAGCCACAGATTTGATCCCAAATCGGTCAGTAGAGGGCGCCCCTCCCACACGCTTGGGAGCCCCGCCCCTTGCCTCCGGCCAGCCTTCTCACCGCCCTCGGAGTCGGAGTCCCGGTCTGGCTGCCCAGCGCTGCTGCTCACGATGTTGGCGAGGTGCACCGCCGTCCAGGCAAAGGGCATGCGGTAGCGGCCCAGGCGGGTGCAGAACTGCTCGGCTGCCAGGCGCAGCTTCTCCAGCTTCTCCTTGTTCTGTGGGGACAGCCCCACCACATACACACAAGCTCAGTGCCCCAAGTCAGCTGTCCCTCCCGGCAGCCCCTTTACCACCAGGACCTACCTCCGCGAGCTTACCTTGGCAGTGTCCACCTCCTTCATCACCATGTAGGGCTCGCAGCACTCGCTGATGTCCCCCTGCTGCAGCACCTTCTCCAGCTGAGGGCAGGTAGGCCCCGTGAGGTGCAGCCCAGACCCTGGCCTCCCCCACCCCACCCCCATCATCTCAGACCCTTCCTGGACCACTAGACATCCCTTCCAGGTGAGGCTCCTGCTCACACCTCCACTGTCCTGAGGACTGAGCACCAGCACATGGCTTCCTTGACCTGCGGCCTCCTCCCCACCCTTTGAATCCACCACAAATAGAAAACGCCAGGTTTTGCCTACGTTTGCATTTCTCTTTGTTAGCATGAACAGAGACCACTCCAAGTCTGGCTCCGAGCCATGAGGCCTGGACTCCAACCTTGACCATTCAGGGGGCTGTGGGATCCTGTGCTGGTCCCTTACCCATCTGTGCCTTAGTTTACCCATATGTAAGGTGGGAGCCGTGACAAGTCTGAGGAGTAGAAGCAGGAATCCCTACAAAGCCTGACTGACCAGAAGCAGTGCCTGTGGGAAGGGCTAAATTAGTGTCATCATTATAACCTAATTGCATGTTTTGGGAAAGGAAATTTGAGCTTTCTCCTAGAAATAAAAAAAATCCCAAACAAATGTGCCAACTTCTCCTCCCCTACTAAGTTAAAAAACTGTCAACCGAAAACCACCTTTTAGATGTGCATCTGCATGTCATCTCTGCATAGAAGGGGTAACTTCTCCCCACTCGAGTTAAAAGTCTTCTCGGAGCTCCCCTGGCTGCCTGTGCTGCCCCCAGGGCAGCCCAGACCACTCTCCTTGGTGACACTGTCTCCTTCCATGAGAACAGGGACATTATCACCCTGCCCAATCCCAGCAGGCACCTTGATGACCAGGAAAATGTCAGGCGAGGGGTAGGTCACGGAGAAGATGGCAGAGCGGGCCAGGGTAGAGATGGCAGGGTGGGTGCCGTGGGCCCGCAGCAATCCTTTGGTGGAGTCTGAGTTCAGGTCAAAGTAGAAGTTCTCTGAGATCTGGAGACAGGAGAGGAAAGCTGGACCACCACCTCCAGGAAGCCCACGCCTGGCCAGGAGGGCGCTGGGAGAGGAAAGGGGACAAAGGGGCTCCTCCTACCTTCTTTTTCTCCCGCACATCATACAGGGCCAAGATGCCAAAGATGGGCTCAATTTCGATCTCGAACCTGTGGGTAAAAGGAAGCTCCGTGGGAGGGGCTGTCCCTGGCACTCTCACCTCCGAGCTTCACACCCCACTCCTTCTAGACACCCAGTCCAGCCTTGGCACATGGGGAACGAGGAGGAGAGAAATCTGATTCTTCTTGGGCTACACGGAAGCACCATTTAAGGGCTCACAGGAAAGGCGTGTATGGCTGTACAAAAGGGGAAACTGAGGCGTGGGGTTTTTTTTTTGTTTTTTGTTTTTCCCCAATGCTTCTCTCACTAAGTAGCTTCTCCTTTCCGCTGTCCTCATTTACTTCACAGGCCCCACCCTTTTCCCTTATCTCACTCTGCTTTGTGTTCCCCACTCACCATGTCCTGCAAAGGAAGATTCCCTATTGCTTAAAGAACAAGATCCCTGGGGACCCAGCCCCACCTACCTCTCACTCATTTGCCCTCTCCAGGCAGCCCAGCTAGACTATTCTCTTCCCTCCTCTCCTCTCGGCCTTGCCACCTCCTCCTCAGGGAAGCCCCCACCCCCGCACTGAGTCAGAGCCTGCACACCTCTCCTGAGGCCCCGGGGATCACAGCATGCTTACATGCCTTGCACACAGTTGTGCTCATTGTGTTACGACTGGAGGGAGCCCACAGAGCCCGTTCCCAACCCTTGCGCTTGGGGCAGGAGACCCAGCCGGGCCTCAGGCCAGACCGGGGCCTCCTTTTCCTGCCCTCCCCTCCCTGTCCAGGCAGGAACTCAGGGTGGGGAGGGGCAGGGCCAGGCTGGGGTCCAAGGCCACATCCTGTTCATTTCTGTTCCCACGCATTTCTGGCTGCTCCCTGGGAGTGATGTGGAAGGGGCCTCGGGTGGCTAGAAGCCAGGCCTGGGGTCACCAGCACCCCCCCCCAGCATGGATTCCAGCAGCGGAGCAGACTCTGCTCTCACAAGCCCTGTGGTCTTGGGTACAGGGACTTTGCTACTCTGTGCCTTGGTGTCCCCAGCTGTGCCCACTTGACAAGGTGGTGGTGGTGAGTGTAGATACGTGAAGGGCTGACAGCAGGGCTGGCACACGGTTGGCACTTAAGAATTGGGGGCTCTGAACAATGGGAAGGGCAGTAATTTCCCGCCTAAAAGCCCAGCGGCAGCCTCGTGGGTCAGGCTGTGTCAGGAAGGGACGGCACCCGCGGTGGGTGCCGGGCCGGCACGGTCACTTCTACAGGGAGGGGTGGTGAGCACACTCACTTCAGCGACAGACACTTGACTAGGATCCTCTGTCCAAAGTGCTCTCGGGGTGGCTCTGGGCGACTGCAGCGTTCCACAGCCTCATCCTGCCAAGATCAGGGGTGGGGGTGGGGGCAGCTGGGACACGTCCTGCAAGAAGGCTAGGGACACACAGCCCGAGGCCAGCTCTTCCCCAGCCAGACTGAACCTCTGTGGTCCTCACCTTTGCACAGGCTAGCTCCTCTACCTGGAATGCCCTTCTTCCCCTCTCCTCCTTACCTGGTCAATGGCTGCTTATCACTTGGGTTAAAGCTTAGCCAATGTTTCCTCCAGGAAGCCTTCCTTGACCCCCAAGGTCTGGGCAGGCACCTCCTCCAGGTAGTCACAACTCTGGGAGGCTGAGGGCTATGTGAGGGACAACTCCTGGCACCCTGTCATGTACTACTATGTCTGGGGTGTAATTTCCTGGTTCAGGAGTGGGGGGAGGGCTCCTGTGAACTCTGAGGGAAGGGACTGACCCAGTGGGTCTATAATTATGTTCATGGCTATATCCCCAGTATCTGTCATACCTGTTGGCTGAAAAAATACAGAGCTACATGTAGGTACCTACTAAAAGTTGGTTGGATAAACACAGATGTATATAGAAAGCAATGAATGTTGATTGTACACATATAGGGATGTGTCCAATAACACTACGTACCCACTTAATTCTGCTTATAGCAAATACTTAATAAACCCCTGAATGAAGACACAGGAGTATAAACTAGCTGCCCAATAAAAGTTAGTTGAGTAACTATAGGTATATGTAGTAGTATATATATTAGGTGCGCGATAAATATTACTTGTTTAAATACTGTTTGATTAAATAAAGGACTATACAGCAGGCATACAATTAATATAGGTTGAATAAATGAGTATAGAGTAGATGACCCACAAAGGTTAGGTTGATAAATATATGAATATACAGTATTCAAAAAACAGTTACTGAATAAAAATGTTGGTATACACTAGATGCCCATAAATGCTGGTCGGGTAAATATAGGCATATACAGCAGCTGTTCAATAAATACTGGTTGGGGCCTCCCTGGTGGCGCAGTGGGTTAAGCAACGCACTATGAAGCAAACCGCAGCCACTGCAGCATGAGCTGGATCCCTGCCGCTGGCCAGGGAGGGGACCCACATGGCGCAGCAGACCTCTCCTGCCTTGCCAGTTGCTCCCCTCAGCAGTGTGTTTCAGTAGAGCTGCCTGTTCTGCAACCCACACTGTCTCTGGTGGATCCTCTCACTGCACGCACTTCTGGCCTGTACCCCAGCTCTTTAATGCATAAATAAATCTTTTTTTAAAAAATTGGTTGCTTAAAAGCTGTTTGATTAACAAGATGATATTGTAGGTATGTAATAGGTTTTAGTTGAATAAATATAAAGATATATTTATTAGGTATCCAATAAATGTTGGCTAATAAGTAGAGGGGTAGAGCCTCCCTGGTGGCGCAGTGGGTTAAGCAACGCACTATGAAGCAAACCGCAGCCACTGCAGCACGAGTTCGATCCCTGCCTCCGGCCAGGGAGGGGGCCAACTGGCACCACAGACCTCTCCTGCTGTGCCCGCCGCTCCCCTCAGCAGTGTGTTTTGTTCAGTCTGCCTGTTCTGCTCCCCACTCTGTCTGGTGAATCCTCTCACCTCCCGCGACTCTGGCCTGTACCCCAGCTCTTGCATGCATAATAAATAAATCTTTAAAAAAAAAGCAAGCAGGGGGTATATAGTAGGTGGCCAATAAATCACCTCATAAAAACACATGGCATACAGCAGGCACCGAGACATGCCCACAGGATATACACAGGGGTCCGTGCAGCTGAGTGGGCGCTGGCCTCAGTGCCCGAGAGGGCTAGCAGCACCCACCTCGTCGGGCGCCGGGTAGAGGGCGAGCAGGGCTGGGGGCCGGTGCTGCCGGCGCAGGGCCTCGTTGCGCCGGTCCACATCCTCGGGGACCACGCGCTCCAGGAGCGAGGGCAGCAACGAGTCAGCTGCCAGGTTCCTCAGGTCGAAGAGGCCAGAGGCGCCACTGCCCCGCGGCGTGTCGTCCGGGGAGCCGGAGCAGGGCCAGGGGTCGTCCTGCTAGTGGAGGACAAGCCAGCGTCGAGCGCCGCTGCATGCACCTTCACCCCACTCAGGAGACCACCCTAGTGCTCCTTCTGTACACAGGGAAACTGAGGGCAAGGGGGCCCCTGGGGCCCTTGACAAGCCACTTTGTAGAAACTTCTCTCTGGGGTGCTCCTCTCCTTTCCCATTGTTGGGCGAGGATCTCCCTACCCCCAGATTCTGTTCTTCAACCATGATCTTCATCTGGCTCATCAGAACACAGCCCCTGCTGGCCCCATGGAGACAAGCACCTTCTGGGCCTCGCTGTTCCCACTAGGGCTGTCTCTGGCCGGACCTCCAGGCCCAGCTGGGACAGAGCTGGGCTGCTCTGGTTCAAATCTCAGCTCAGCACCATGGCCCTGGGCCTGCCTCCCCACCAAAGTCCTCAGTTTCCCTATCTACATATAGTAACTATAGGGTGTCATTACTGGTGAGTTTATTGGCATTAGAAAGCAGATCGGCAAAAACAGGCTCAAGGCCCGGCGGGCTGCTGGAGGCCCTCTAACTGCCCTGCTGTGTAAAATGGGTGGACTGGTCGCCCTGACAACAGGTTGAAAGGTGAGGATAAAAATAAAGCATTTCTTATACTTGAAGCACTTAGTAAATGTTTTAATTATTACGCTTAACGTTTGACTCTCAGGGCTGACATATTTCCTTTGGGGCTCAATGCGATTTGGGTCATTCCCTCCACAGATGACACAGAGCTGGGGTTGGAACCTACACACATACCGCTGTAGGGACCCCTGCCGGGGTCTCCCTCGCCAGGTCCTCAGGGCCGGACCTCTCATCCCCAGAAGCGTCCTGCTCAAACACCTGGTGGGTGAGGCCCCTCTGTCGCTCCCGCTGCGTCTCTGTGGTGATGGGGCTGTAGGCTGCACTCAGATGCTGGTACCTAGGGGGAGGGGAGGCTGGGTGGGTGGCAGGGGTCGGGGTTCCCCAGCGTGCGCTGATGTGCCGTGAGGCACGCATGCTGCCAAGCCACTTACGCTCCCTGTGCTCCACCAGAGGAGTCTGGCCGACTTGCAAGAGAGGGGGCAGGAATAGCCAGACAATGGCGTGGCTCTTCTGGGCTCAGACCTGGCCCCTTGAGCCTCTGCCCCCCAGGCTGCCCCAGAGCCAGACTCACCTCCTGTGGACAATGACCCAGTCCTCTGTGTACACCTCCACTGCTGCCCTCACCTGGGCATCCAGCTTTCTGTGGCAAAGTAAAGTCAGGATTAGCAGAGGCAGAGCCCATGGTAATCGTCGCGGTGGTCTGCGAGGTAGGACTTGCCCTCTCTCTATTTCTAAGACAGGGACATAGAGACTCAGAGGAGGAGGGTACTTGTCCCAGGTCACACAGCCAAACCAGGAACTGAACTCAGGACTGTTGGCTTCTGGAGCTTCATGGAAAGGGGATGTTGATGGGAGCCATGGAAGCAGAATGGAATTTGGGGCAGGAAGGGTGTGGAGGTGAACCCACCCATCCTCGGGGATTCCTGGCTCTGTGGTTCGGCACTCCCGGGGCTGCAGCCGCAGCTCCAGGTCATCAGCTGGAAACTCGACCAGGTCCCGGAGGGGCCCAGGCTCAGCGTCTGGTGGTCGGCTCAGGAGCACGTCTTCAAAGTCCAGGGGTTCGATGACTTCAGTGAGCGGGACCTGCGTCGGGGCAAAGAGGCTGCGACCCCTCCTCCTGGGGGCTCAGAGTGGGGGTGGGGGTGGGCGCAAGTGGAACTTGATCACAGGGCAGTGGGAGTCATGGAGGGGCTTGGAACTGTGAGAGGCCATGGATGACCTCAGACTCTAACCCCAGCCCAGCTCGGCCTGCCCGGCCCCTCTTCTCAGGCAGGAAATCACACCCTGGAGCCTGGAAAGGCAGGGAACTGATGGCAGAAGGAAGAGCAAGTTGACTGCTGCAAAGAAAGACAATTTCTAAGCCCTGCAGCAGAAGGCCCCACCCCTCCCCACTGCAGAGGAGTAGCTGCCATCCCCCAACTCCACCACAGCTCCCACCCGCCCTCCATCTGGGTGGTCCAGGCAGCAGGAGATGGGGTGACAGCAGGCTGGAGCAGGCGCTCTCCCCGACCACCCGCTGGGCTGTCACCCTCCCCTCCTCCTCTCCAGGAAGCAGCTGCAGTGATGGGGACCACCCTCCGCACTCGGAGGAAACAGGAATGGAGGACAGCACAGGGACTAGGAGCGGGACGGACCCCTCCCCTGCCCCGTCTGGGTGCCCCTGAGCCTTAGTTTCTCTGCAGGACACAGTACTGGCAGGAGGGTGTGTGGGATAGACCCTGGCAGAGGGAAACCTCACCTCTGCCAGAGGCAGAGACCTAGGGGGCACCCGCTGACACTTACCCCCAGGGAGCTGCTGCTGCGTCTGCTGGAATGGGGCGAGCCACTGCGTTCCCGGGACACCTGCTTCCGCACCTCAGCAGCCACCGTCCTGTGAGGACAGGAAGGGGCCATCGGGAGTGGGAAAACTCGAACAGTGGGGCCAAAAAATTCATTCTCTGAGGGGAACGTCCAGATGGTGGTAGAAAAAAACAGACCTCAGACCTAGAGAATGTGGGGTTAGGGATCCGTAGATCCAACCTGAGGCCCCCAGGGCTGTGGCAGATACAGTCACCTGAACTCCCTCCGGGCTGGGCCCTTCCAACCTCCGCCTTTGACCCAAGCACACATGGTGGCAACTGTGGCTGGGCGGGGCTGGGCGGGGCGTGAGGAGTCACAGGTTCCACTTCTTCTCCCCACCTCTCTCCCCTGCCAGGGCTCCGAGCCCTGCCCCACCAGCCCCTGCTTCCTCATCTGTGGGACTCTCAGGGAATCTCTGGGGTTCCCTAAACTTATTCCACTCTGTCCTCTGTACCCCATAAAAGTGAACCCTATCCCAAGCTTGCCAGGGGACTGTGGGCAAGTCTTGCCCACCCCTGAACCTCAGTTTGGGCCTCACAATGGGCATACCATACTTGCATTCTCAGGGAGTCTGAGACTAACCGTATGTAAAAGGCCAGTGTGACCCTGGAGCCCACCACAATCAAGGTCAGTGCTGTGACTTTCTGGAGCCTTCAAAGTCATGGAGGACAGGGTGAAGGGGCTAGACCCACAGGGGAGAGGGTCTGTATAGGAATCTGGGGCAGATCCAGTGGGGACAGGGATTCCTCCAGGCCCTTGATTCCTCCAGCTGAGTTTGAAAGGTCAAGAGAAGAAAAAACTATGTCATTATCTGGAGGAAGACTGTGCCAGGCAGCGGGGACAGCAAGTGCAAAGGCCCTGAGGCAGTCTCCATGCTCCACTGGGTCTCTGTGAAGGCAGGAGTTTGGACTGTGTGGTCCCCAGTGAGGCCCCAGTACTGGAACCTGAGCCCAGTGAACTTTTTGTGTGTGTTTTGGTGGAATGAGTGAATCCCTCCCAATCTTCATTTGGGTCCAACTTGCCTAAATCCACTGTATTTTGGTGGAAACCCAGATCTTTTATCTGTGTGGCTTTGAGTAGGTCAGGTACCCTTTCTAAGACTTAGCCCTCTTAAAATCAATGCAAAATCACGGGCCTCATTCCCTTCAATTTCTTACTTTTCTGTGTGCTAATAAATTTACATAATAAAAAGTTGTGCCCAAATAGCCCCTATTCCAAGGACTGCAAACCTGAGGGGCTCGATCCACAAACGAGATGAATGTGAGCTGCTGACCAGGTAAAACAGAGATGGCAGCAGGGAAACCGGGGCCAGTGGGAGATCTGGCTCATTCTGGAAACTTCTGAACCAAAATTAATGTGGGTCAAACAAAATTTGACCATTACCCTGATCCGACACGGGGGCTGTGAGGTTGAGACTAGTCTCCCTCCTTTTCTAACGTGTTCTATTTATTTCCTTGGTCAACTGTCCCAGAGCCTTGTTTTTATTAACTGAGGAGGGAGCCAGGGCGTGGGGTAGGGGAGGAGCTTCTGTGAAATTCAACGGGTGTTCAGAATTAGGGATTTGTCCTGAAATCTCCCAAATTTGGACTGCTTCCTCTGGGCATACGGGGCCTGGGAGGTGATTTACAAAAGATGTGGGGACAGGGGACCCGTCTGTGCCCTGGTCCCAGCTGTTCTGCAGCTGCTGCCTCAGAGCAGGGAGGGGGTAGAAGGGAGGGCTGGCCTCCAGCTTCATTTTGGCCTTAGAGAGAGGCCCTCAGAGAGGGGAAGGGCTGGGTCTATAGTCCGGTGTGAGCGAATTACAGAGTCACAGGGCCCTGTACTCGGTGCTGGGTACCCTCCCCTTCTCTCTGGACCTCTGAGCTCACGATAGTGCCCACAGCTTATTGATCTGTTCAAGTATGGGCCCTCATACACAGTAAGTGCTCCGTTAAAGCCAGGGGCCATCATGTTCTCAGAGAGGAGCCTGGCCCTCACTCCAAAGGTAAGTGAAGCTCAGAGAGGAGTCAGGAGGCACCAGAGTTGCACAGCAAAACACAAGGGGACACAGAACCAAATCTGACTGGCCAAAGGACACTGTCAGCCATGACAAGGAGCAGTACCAAGCACAGGTGCTCTGGAGCCTGCCTGTATCTGCCACACTCACGACACTGCTGCCGTGCGGTCGTGGGACTTCGACATCTTCTACTGCCGGTGTCCACACTAACAAATCCTTGAGTCCATGCCACTTGCCACCTGCCTCCTGCGTGCCCCTGTGGGAGTCTTGCAGGCACGGTGCATGCTGCTTGACCACGGCCTGCCCTCCCACTGCCTTCTCTGGCGCACAAAGGGCAGCTCCACCTTTGCTCTCTTATCAGATCTGCTTCTGATGTCCCTAATGGAGCATGTTTCAGAAAGTGGGGCACAGTGTAGAGCTGAATTTAGTGGTTTCTCCCAGGATATGATCTCAGAATTTCAAGGAGGGAAACTGCAAAGTCAGGTGGCAGGTACAGCTGTTGGTAAGATAAATCCTCTGAGGTGAAAAAGGGCTGGCTGGGTTAACTGCAGTATACCCTCCCAGGGGAGGACAACGAAGTCAGAAGCAAGAATGACAGAAGCCATGAATGCATGTGTCTCCACTTGCGCCAAAAGTGAGGGAAGAAAATGAATCCATATTAAACCACAGAGATTCCTTTTCATACCCACCCTCCCCCTCCTGGACTGGCAGAAAAATCAAAAGATAAGTGAGTGCTGGTGAAGGTGTGGAGCAACAGGAACTCTCACCTGCTCCCGGGGGAACTCCTTTGAAAACCACCTATAATTATCAAGCAAAGCTGAAGATATGACAAGTCAGCAATCTGAGGCATAGATGCTCAGGAAGAAACACACAGCTAAAAGAGTTTGTGGCAGCCTTGACCATGACTGCCCCATATTCCTAAGCTGAAGATGGAGAACACACAGGGAAATACTATGCAGCAATGAAAAGGAACAGACTTTACTACAGGCAGCAGTATAGATGAGCCTGCTTAACATCATGCTAGGTGAAAAAGGCAGGGCACAAGGGACTCAGCATCCCATATGATTCCACATACAGGACCTTCTAAAACAGACAAAACAAAGTCAGGACACATAGGGAGCTGATTAGGATGGAGAAACCATAACGCAAGTGAGGATGACATATTGATCAGCCATGGACCACAAACATGATAGTGTCCCAAAGGGCTACAGCAGAGAATATAAGTATATAGTAGGCTGTACCATCCAGCTTGGGTAACTACATACTATGTCATTTGCACAGTGACAAAATCACCTATCAGCGCATCTCTCAGAACATATCCCTATCATTAAGTGATGTGTAGCTGTATTCTTCATACCCCGCACTTTTCTGTATGCAAGCCATACAGCACAATTTTTGAAAGGTAAAATAATAATATGCACTTGTGTTTACAGTTATATTCAGAGGTGGGGCAGAGGGACATGTTGAAATCCCTTAAATAGTTCTGCAGTTTTGTCAGTGTATCTCACTGTGCCCTGCTGTGTCATCTCCTCCAACAAAACATTGCAGTTACTTGTCACTTAATGACAGGGGTACATTGAGAAATGCATCGTTAAGTGATTTCATGGTTGTGTAAACAGCAGAGAGCAATTACCCAAACCTAGATGCTACACACCGGGGCCACCATCATATATAAGCATTCCCTCAGTGACTGAGGACCCCTTAAGCAACGTGTGAGAAACAAACTGTCCTACATCAGACCAGTGAGCGCAGAGTGAAGATGCTATCGGTCTCCCTGGAAAGATAAATAAGCACGCTTGGGGACACGGACAACAGGAAGAGGCACGGTTTCTGAGATTACTCTAGGCACTGGGATAGCATGTTCCTGGGCTCAGGTCCCCCCGAGAAACTTGCCACCGTGAGCTTATGTTTGTATAGCTGTTACCCCTATGCCATCAGACAACTGAACAAGTGGCATGCCATCTGGGGATCGGCGTGGGACAAGCATATGACAAGCACTGGTCACTGTCATCACCCTATATCATATTTTATTTTAAATAGTACAAGTGAAAAGATTAGCCAATTATATGCATACGATAACATTTGTTTATGCTATCTATATTGGTAAGAGTCTGCCCCAAAATCTTTTTTTTAAGAATCTATTCATGGGGCCTCCCTGGTGGCACAAGGGGTTAAGTTGCAGCACAATGAAGCTACTGACAGCCATGGCAGCTCGATCCCCAGCCAGGGAGGGGATGCACATGGCACAGTGGACCTCTCCTGTCTCACCCACGGCTCCTCTCAGCAGTGTATTTCAGTAGATCCACCTGTTCTGCTCCCCACTCTGTCCCTGGTGAATCTTCTCAGCCCCCACACCTCTGGCCTGTACCTCAGTTCTTGTATGCATAAATAAATAAATATTTTTTAAAAGAATATATTCATTAGAAAAATGGAAGAACTGTTTAATATGAGTTAATATGATTTTTTAAAAAAGATTATTTATGCACACAAGAGCTGGGGTACAGGCCAGAGTCGCGGGAGGGGAGAGGATTCACCAGAGACAGAGTGGGGAGCAGGACATGCAGATCAAGTGAAATACACCACTGAGGAGCAGTGGGCGAGACAGGAGAGGTCCGCTGTGCCATGTGGGTCCCCTCCCTGGCCAGGGGTCAAACTCACACTGCTATGCTGCGGATGCTTCACAGTGCAGCGCTCAACCAGCTGCGCCACCAGGGAGGCCCCAAGTTAATATGATTTTTTTGAAATGCATGAATAAATGCACAAGTACAAGCCCAGCTTTGAATACCCGGGTGCCCAAAGCTCTGGAGACATTGGCAGAGTAGCTGGAAGACTTGAGTCATTTGCTTGTGGTTCCCTAGGGCTCCAAGATCTTTCACAGCTTTTCTTACCCTAGATTCAGAAGCATCTGTTCCCAAGGTGGGACCCAGAACCCTGCTTTCTCTCTTGAGTGGAAGTCAGGACCCAAGGACATAGGGAATGACAGGCAAAGAAACAGAAGACAGTCATGTTCCCAGATTCAGAGGCACCAAAGATCCAAGCAAAGATCCAGAGACACAAGAACATAAAAACTGCCAATACCAGATCAAGTCCTTCCTCTGTTCAGAATTCCTGAGGCTTCCACCTCTCTCAGGCCCTGCATATTTGCTTCCACTGTCCCCTTGATCACGCTGAGCAAGCCTGAGTGGTCTCCTCAGATGATTTCGGAACACAGGATATCTGTTCCTGCCTCAGGGCCTTTGTACTTGCCCTTCCCTGTGTCCAGATGGTTCTTCCTCACATATGGGCATGGACTCTCCCTCAACTCCTTCATCTATTTGCCAAAATGTCACCTTCTCCTCCAGGTCTTTCTGACCTGCCTTCCATATCTGAAATAGCCTCCCTCCATCCTGCCCACTTCCCTTTCAGCCTTGTTTGGTACCACCCCCTTACCACTTATCACTAGCATGTAATCTGTTCTATTGTGCTTCTCACTTCTCATCTGTCTACCCCACTGTTTCTGCCCCCAAGGGTGGGGCCTTCTCTTGTGCTGCAGGTGGGTCAGCACTTGACCCACAGGGTTCCTCTTCAACCTGAGAGTGGTGAGGGTAGGTCCCTTGTGAGAGGACCCCAAAGAAGATTCTAAATCTGCTGTGGAGGAAAAGACCCCAAAGGGAGAGAGGTCTTCAGTCCCAGAGAGCCTGACATCTTCCTTTCAGGAGGAGCCTCTCAAAATCCCTAGTGACTACGGAAATGGATCCCCCAGCGCCTGGCGCCTGGCGCCTGGCCCCTTCCCCAGCCTGCCCACCAGCTGGTGGTGTGCCCAGCCTCCACTCCCTCCATTCAATCACCCATCCATCCCCAGAGCGACCAGCCGGTGCTGGGAGAGCCTGAGGCAGGGATGGATGGGGGTGGGAGAACATCCACAGCTGTCCCTGTCCCCCGACAGCTGGACACGGGACCCTGGAGGGGGAAAGAGCATAGGGAAACTTCCCGAAGGAGTTTCAAGGCTACCGGGAGCATCATTCTGATCTCAACCCTGGCACCTGGAGCATCCCTGCCCCACACCAGGCATGGGGGATGAAAGGCAAAGACCCCCTCACTCTTTCGCTCTGGGCTGGGGGCGAGGGAGGGGCCGCGAAATGGAGAACCCGGAGGAAGCAGCCTCGCACCCGCTCTTCCCGCGCTGCCTCCTCCAGGAAGGCCCCCTGGACACGCCCCCACGCATCCAACCCGCTCCGAGGACTCAGGCGCCATCGCGCTCCCAGTTCAGACGCGACCCCTAGCTCCACAACTCAGATGCGCCCCCCTGCCGCCGCAATCCGGGTCGGAGTCGGCCGGCAGGACCCGTCCCCTGGCGGAAGAGGGTAGAGTTGGGGGCGCCCAGGCGGGGGAGGGCCGGGCCGCCCCGGGGCGGGGCTGGGGCACGTGGGGGAGGCCCGCGAGGGGGCAGGACGACCGCGCTACCTGTTGATCTTGTGTGCGAAGGCGCGGCGCTCGGCGGCCGCCATGGCGCCCAGCGCGTCTCACCCCAGCCCGGCCGCTGCTGCCGCGCACACCGTCCTCGCCGTGGCCGCCGCCACCGCCGCCGACTCCCGGTTGTGGGCAGCCCAGACTAGGCGGGGCCGGGGCGGAGGCGGGGCCCTTCCGGGTGTCCCGGGACGCTCCGTGCTGCCCCTGCCGGCCGATCGGAGGGGCACGGGGTGTTCTGGTCGCTCCGGCCCCCTGGAATGGGGAAACTGAGGCCGTGACGGGGACAAGGGCGGAGAGGCACCGTTCCTGAGGCCTGGTTGTGGAGTGGGTCTCGATCCTCTGGGGATGCTCTTTCCCGCCCTCTGACTGATAACCCCAACAACGGGGCTTGCAGTAAGCACGCCCTGCATGCAGGTCCACGGGAGGAAGGGACGTGCAGGTGGGCGAACTGAGGCACAGACGCGTTCTGGCGCTCGCCTTGGCTGGAGTACTGGATTCTGAGCCCTCCCCCGATGTACCTCGGCGCCGGTCCTGGAGGCGGGAGAGCACAGTAGTGGCCCGAGTGAGCGAGCGCCGGGAGCTGGGCTGAACCGGCCGCGTCCACCGGGAAGAGGAATGGCGGGCGTCCTGGTAGTTTGTGACTTCAAGTCTCTCTCGAGTAATTTCCCTCAGGCCCACTGCATCAGAGAGTTCTCCAGCCCTCACTCATCCTCTGGATGAGCCATGGTCACCTCCAAGTCTCTGTGTGAGCAGGCTGTTCCTCCTGATTGGTGCTTCCAGGAGGGAGAAAATGTCCGCGGTGGGATTTGAGGCAGAATAGTACTAGGACGTCGTACTTCAGAGCTTTTCCTGTATTTGGGTGCTGTCAGTCTCTCCCTTTCACAGATGAGGAAACTGAAGCCCAGAGAGGCACAGTTGGGGTTGCCCTGTGGATCAGTGTCAGATAGGTGCCCACAGAAGGGAGACCTGGACTGAGGGAACCCCTTACCCTGCCCCTGAGCCCAGGCTAGTAGGACCCAGCAGGGCTGATGGCAACGGGCATGTGATATTGGCATGTGATACGGGCACGTGTCTGCAGCCCACACACCTGCCAGAGTGGTCCAGCCACTTTGGCCTGGCAGCTAGCAGGTGTGGCCCCACCCATCTCTCGCTCTTCCTCCCCAACTGGCAGCTTCTTGGGCTCTCTGGCCCTTGGGCTAGGTGGGAAAGTGGAGATGAGCAGATAGGTGGATTTCTCTGCTCCTCTGCCTATGGTTTGTCTTTGGGTAGGACTCTGTAATTCCCACCTCATACAGGTAAGAGCCAAAGTCTTCACCTCAGCCCATAGGCCTTGCATATGCCACATCACCTCCCTTTCCTCACTTCCTCCCACTCTCTCCCTCACTTACTACACTCCAGCTGTCACCTTTCTGTTCCTCTAAACATTAGGGCACATCTTCACCTCAGGGCCTCTGTTCATGCTGTTCCCCTTCCCACATGTGGTTGTCATCATCATCCCCGTTTGACAGGTGAGGTCTGCAATGACAGAGTGACTGCCCCATTCACGCAATGAATCACGGACAGATCTGTGCCCCCGGGACCCTGGCCCTAAAGTTTCTGTCTCTAAATACCAGCTGGGTCCTGATTCTGGCCACACTCTATGACCCAGGTGAACTCTCCCATTTTCTCACAAGCCTTGAGGGCTTTTTGTCAATCACAGTGTGAGGCATGGACAGCAGGAGCAGGCCTGGGGACATGGAGCACCATGTGCCAGGCCTTGTGGAAACTGACTCCACAGGAGCTACTTGGGACTTTGAGCCTGGTGACTCCAAGTCCTGCCTTGGTTGAAACGTTGCTTCAGTCAAAGAGCCCTCCAGGACAAAGCCCAGCCTCCAGAGCCAGGTGCCTGCGCTGTGCCTGCCAGACCTGATTGGCAAGGCTGCTTCTTTGCAGAGTAAGCTCAGATCTGACTCAGCCAGGCGGGGCTGGGATGACCCCAGCAGCTGCTCAAACAGGAGACCGAGCTTTGTGGGGACTTTGGCCTCCTACAGTTGCCTGGGAAAACAGACTGTGGGGTACAATGCCGGGAATCTGCAGACCTGAGAGGAGGGGCCTCTCTGGTCCACGTGGCAGAAACTGATAGGAAAGTGAGGCTGGGAGTGGGCAGGATGGGGCAGGTGGGGGGCTCTGATGGTGAAAATGGGTCTGTGCTGGTGGATTTCTGGCAAGTTGAGGATCTGCGTGAAGGATGGAGTTGAAGACCCTCTTTCCATGCTAATGCCTGGTGCTGTTCCCTGTACCCGGAATACTGCTCCGCCGACTACTCATCTCTTTGACTCCTTCTTCATCCCTTAAGTTTCAGCTTGAACATCCCTGCCTCCCACACCTGCGCGTGAACCCCCTGTTATAGCCCCAATCATGCTGTGCCTGCATTGCCTCTCTATGAGGTCCTGCTCATATTGGTTGAAGCTCCATAAATGTCTATTTCTGGTCTCTGTCTTCTGTTTTCCTGACCTGCTGCTTAGCTTCAGGGCCTATTTTTTTTAAAGACCTATTTATTATGCATACAAAAACTGGGGTACAGACCAGAGATGTGGGGGGGGTAAGAGGATCCACCAGAGACAAGTGGGGGACAGAACAGGCAGATGGACTGAAACACACTGCTGAGGGGAGCAGCGGGCACAGCAGGAGAGGTCTGCTGAGCCATGTGGGTCCCCTCCCTGGCCGGCAGCAGGGATCGAACTCGTGCTTCAGTGGCTGTGGTTTGCTTCACAGTGTGTTGCTTAACCCACTGCACCACCAGGGAGGCCCCCCGGGACCTCACTATTTGAATCATTATAATGTACCTTCTTATCCTTCAGAAGGGGAACACACAGTGGCCTTCGGGCCTTTGCACAGGTGCCCCTTGCCTGTAGCACTGTTTCCCCTACTCTTTTCCCCAACAAGCTTCTGTTCATTCCAGGTATCACACCTCTTGGGAACTTCCTTGACCACCCTCTCCCCTGCCTAAGCAGTGTCAGGATTCCCTGGGCTTCCCTCCCTTGATTTCTCTCAATTGTAACTGCCTGGTTCTGGGAGCCCATCTCCACTACAGTGTCAGCTCCCCGAGGACAGGATTTTTCTGTCTTAGGCTCTGCATGTCTCCTGGGCCCATGCTCAGGGCTCTGCAGATAGAGGCAGACTGGTTCAGGGGTCAGTGGCCAGAGGATTCTGATGCTTCCTTAACCCCCGATGCAGACCTTTCCTGCATCAGTGTGATGGAAAAACCAGTCCAAAAGCGGGAGGATCAACCCGTCACTTCCTGTACTGAGAGGTGCTAGGGAACAAAGGTGGGGAGGCAGAATGTGGATGCCCACTGCCCCCTGGTGTCCACAGTGGGAATGTCAGCTCAGGACAGTTGCCTTCACTGGTAGGGAAGTCTCTCATCCTCTTACCAGGGAAGCCTCTTCTCACAGGAGAGATGAGGGGGCAGAGGGCAGGTAAGGCCAAGATGGGGGAGCAGAACACAAGGGACATTTGTTCAAAAAGCACCCACTGACCACCTGCCCTGCTGTGCGCAGACCCTGACCAGCCCAGGAAGTGGTGTCACCACCATCAGCCTCATCACTCTTTTAACTCCTAGGACTCGAACCCAGGCATGTCATTTTCAGGGAAACCTCTTTCTTGGTTATTCAGATGCAGCTTGGCAGCTTGGTGAATCAGTTGATCAGTAAATGAATGAATGATGAACAAACAAAGGAATGGGTGTCCTCAATCAGTGGTTACCTCAGAGGAGGGACAAAGCAGGACTTGGAGTCCAAAGAGCCCGGGTTCTAGTGCTGTCTGGCCCCTAACTTGAGGCCTCTCTGAGATTCAGTTTCTTCATGTGTTAAGTGGGGATGGACCCCTCAGTGGTAATCCTGTGGCATCATAAAGGGGGTCCGAGAGGCATTATCTGCAGGGCCAGAGCTCTGGAGAGGCTGCCTTGTTTGATTGTTTTTTTCTGCTATTTCTGGAACCAGGAAAGGAAGCGGGAAGCCCATTCATAGTGTCCAGACTGGCCGCTGGAAGTTTAAGTCACAAAGACAAAGGCTGGGCACAGAGGGGCCGGAGGAACAGGTCACAGGCTTCCTGTTATTCTTTGAGCAGATGGCCCAGCCACCAGGCACTTCGCTGTCTGGAAGTTTGCCTTTTGCCCCTGGAAGTCCCTCCTGTTCCTCCATGACACCTTGGTCGAATCTGTTCGTTTTTTGGTGCTTTTACCAACAGCTGGGATACTGTCACTGGGATTCCCAGGCATCCAAGAGGTCTGCAAATAGAATTCAGGGAGGTCCCTGAACTTGGAGGGAACAGACTTGGGCCCCTCCCCTGCTTCTCACAAGAGTCATCATTACACCTGCCACTAGGCCCTGCTGTATTTAGTGGGTTAAAAAAGATGTACAAATTACATCACAAAATATTTTGTTCCCTATGTCCCAATGTGATGGGTTTATGATGGGCTTCCTTTACCATCTGAGGTGCTTTATTTTAGGCACTTACAAAATTCCACTGGTAAGGGCTCAGGACACCAAAAGGTACCTCTGAAATGAGGGGGACCTTTCTCCAGGTCCTCCATCTTAAAGCCTGCTGTGACTCCCCTTTGCTCAGGAGGGAGCCATGTCCCTCCCATGAAAGACCCCTCAACGCTTGTTCTCCCCTGTTCTTCCTTTCCTTGCCTCATTCATTCATCCAGTCTACCAGCATTTATTGAGTATCCATCTACAAGGCCAAGCATGGGGGGCTTCTTCTAGAAGGTGATGTTAATACTGACAGCTAAAGTTTATGTTGGTATCAGCCAGGCTCAGTCAGGGTGGGAGGGAGTTTCTAGGCAGAGAGACTGACAAGGAAAAGATCATGAGGTGCAAGAGGGCAGGTGGGGAAGGTGAGAATCTAGGTGGTTAGTTTGTGGGTCCAGGTGTTATAAGACCTGGTGGCAGAAACCCTGGACCTATGTCCTGTGGGATAGGGAGCTGTGTGAGGGATGCAAAGCAGGCTAGAAACACAGTCTGATTCATTTCAAGAAAATCAGCTGTCAGGAGTGTCCTAAGATAAATGTCAAATGGAGGACAAATTGGCTAGATGTTTCAGAATTGCAAACACATGAACCTCTGGACCCAGAAATGTCCACGTCTAGAAATCAAGTAATGTGGGATAAGGATGATCATGGCAGTGTTGCCTGAACAGCCAAAATAGGAAATGACTCTGCACAGTAGAATACTATGCAGCTATGAAAAGGAGGAGAGTCACATTTCAAAAAAAAGAAACAATGAGACCAACATCTGTGCAGCTCATAGAATGGGTTGGAATGAGGAATCAAATGCCACATGGGGTGTATAGAAAGCCACCTTTTGTGTAAAATATTAGGAAAAAATATATATATCACATTGATTTTTGAACTATTCTCTTCAATAAATTACAGAAACTGGTAGAGTTGGGGTATGGGAGGAGAAACCTTTCCTCTTTTAATTGATAGATTATTTTTAGAGCATTTTAAGCTTACAGAAAAATGAGCAGATAGTACAAAGAATTCCCATATATTCTCTCATTCCCCCCAATATATTCCCCCATTATCAACATTTTTCTTTAGTGAGGTACATTTGTTACAACTGAGGAGCCATTATTGATACATTATTATTAACTAAAGGCTGTAGTTCACAATAAGATTTATTCTGTTTATACAGTCTGTGGGTTTGGACAGATGTGTAATGACACACAGCCATCATTATAGCATCATACGGAATAGTTAACACTGTGTTAAAAATCCCTTGTGCCCATTCCCTCGTGGGCAAAAGTCCAGCCAAACAAGATTGGCCCAAAGCAAGGCCCAAAAGTGTGTCCCTTTCGGTGGAGACCCACAGAAAAGTATCAGAGTGGATTAGACAAGTCTGGGAGGAAAAGATGCAAAATCAAAATCAAGATGAAAGCTGCCATTGTTTTTTGTTTTAGATTTATTTATTTATGCCTACAAGAGCTGGGCTACTGGCCAGAGTTGCAGGAGGTGAGAGGATTCACCAGAGACAGAGTGGGGAGGAGAACAAGTGGCTGGACAGAAATACACTGCCAAGGGCAGCAGCAGGCGAGGCAGGAGAGGTCTGCTGTGCCACGTGGGTCCCTCCCTGTCTGGGGATCGAAATCGCTCACTGCTGTGACCTGGATGATTCACAGTGTGGTGCTCAACCCACTGCACCACCAGGGAGGCCTAAAGCTGCCTTGTTAAGTTCCCCACGGGTCTCTCACCCACATCTGTTCCAAACAGTCCAGGACCAAGAAGCGAGCACAGTTTCTTCCCAAGTCCCTCTGCTCCACGTGCCTCCTCCAGGTCTCCTTGCTGCTCCCCATCCTTCTTCCTCCTTCCTCCCTTCCTTCTTCCCCTGTCTCCTCTCTAGCTTCTTCTTATCCCAGCTCAGCTCCACCCTCCCTAGAGTAGGGAAGGGGTCCTGGAACGTCCCTGTTTCCTGGGGACCACCCTGTTACAGTTTGATGCTGTTTCTGGGTGGAGGAACACAAATGCTGCAGTTAAATTACTTCCGGGTTTCTAAGGGTCACACTGTAGAGATGCAAATGTTAGGTCCCCATTGTGAAGAACCTTCTTTGTTTGGCTCCTGCACCCTAAAGGTCAGTTTTCCGCCTGGCAGCCTATTACTGCGGGGCTGTCATCCATGCAGATGACTTTGCTCTCTTGTCTGCCAGATGGGGGTGGGAGGAGGGCAGGGCCGAGGGTGAAGATGTTACAGGGCAACCCTAATATAAAATGGGTTTCCCACACTGGGTTTTCCACCTGCGCGCTTAGAAGACTTAAAAGTCCCAACTCCAGGTACACGTGGCAAAAGTTATTAGCACGTTTTATTTTATAAAAGAAAGGGGAATAAAATAGTAATAACACCAAAGGAAAAAGAAAGGGATATAAATCCACAAATACCCTACCAGATCTAAGCAATGGCGCGTTGAGGGCTGGCTCCGAGTCAAATAAGATGGCTCCGAAGGAAGGGGTCTGGCTCCTCAGTAAGAGGGAGGACCCCAAGCTCACCTCTGGTTTTATAGCCAGCCTGGCTGCTTAACTCCACCCTCAGGTCCCAGTGATCCACTCTTCGATAATCATCTTACCGGATTTGTGGTTCTGGAACACTGGTGGTCTGGAGTGGGGGTTGGAGTCCATAATCCATTTAGGACCACCTTTCCCCCTAACAAAGAGATCCCGGAATTTCTACAATATGTCCACAGCACTTGCAAAGACTTAAACTACAGTGGGATAGTCCTAAAGAAAGTCCATCACCATCTTTATGGTATCTGGTTTTTGCTTCTGTGCCTGTGGTTTGTGCTGTCTTGCTCAGTCTGTGATTTCTGCTCCTGTCCCTGTGGTTCATGCCTGAAGCCCAGAGGGCCAGTTGAAAGCACTGGAGAGGACCCAGCCGAGGGAGCGGAGGGCTTCCGGTCATGGAAACTTGGAGGGCGACTAATTTGACTGTGATAGTAGATGTTTTCCTCACGACTTTCTTTTGATGACATCTGGCTGGAAGGTCTTTTTTTTCCTCTTTTGAGGAAGTACTAAACAAAAGCCATGGAGATCTACTTACCCAGGGTCTGGGTGAAAGTGGGTTAACCAGAGTGACCTGGGATCTGAGCAGGACTGTTACAGTGAGTCCCAGGGCAAGTTGGGGCTAAGGAGGCAGCTTCAGGGATAATGCAGGTAGGGACTTGGGAATGTTAAGGGAGCGCTGAGATAAGTGAGGACATTTAGGAAGGCTAAAAAGGGCAGTGAATTTTAGGGTAGTATATTTTCAAATGTGAGGCTAATTGGGTCAGTAAATTTTAGGAGACCTTGTGTTAGGGGGAAGGGTAGTCTGAATGGATCACACAGATGGGTGTGTGGATTCCAGACCACCAGTGTTCAGAACCACAAATCCGATAAGATGAGTACCGAAGAGTGGATCACTGGGACCTGAGGGTGGAGTTAAGCAGCCAGGCTGGCTATAAAACCAGAGGTTTTACTATTTTATTCCCCACCTCTTATAAAATAGAAACCCATTTTATATTAGGATTGCCCCGTAACACTTGGACAGGTAAAAGATAAACTCTAAGGGCCTTCCCTGGTGGCGCAGTGGGTTAAGCAACACACTATGAAGCAAACCACAGTCGCTGCAGCATGAGTTTGATCCCTGCCTCCGGCCAGGGAGGGGACCCACATGGCGCAGCAGACCTCTCCTGCCTCGCCGCTGCTCCCCTCAGCAGTGCGTTTCAGTCGACCTGCCCGTTCTGCTCCCTGCTCTGTCTCTGGTGGATCCTGTCACCCCCCCACACCTCTGGCCTGTACCCCAGCTCTTGTATGCATAATAAATGAATCTTTAAAAAAAAAAAGATAAACTCTAAGATAAGAGCTGGGAAAGTGGGCACATTGCCTGGAGGAGTATAGCCATTAGGAGAAAAAGCCAGGCACAAAATAGAGTGGTGGGATTTTAGTGTAAAAAAAGTTTAAATATCCCCTAGGCACAGGCCCAAAGTGATGTCTTTTGCTCCTCCTTGGCCTCACTGCCTTGGAGTTCTCGCTTTTTTTTTCCCTCTAAATAAACTTTTACTCTCTTAAAAAAAAAAATCCCTTGTGCTCCCGCTGTTCATTCCATCCTCCCTTCTAGCCCTGGTAAGCACCGCTGACTTGTAGGTTCGCCTTGTCCAGGATGTCACGTGGTTGGATCATCCAGTGTGTCACTTCAGATGGGCGTCTTTCACGTGCATTATGCATTAAAGTCTCTTCCAGGTCTTTCCATGGCTTGAGAGTTCGTTTCTTTTTCTTGCTGATTAATAACCCATGAGGGCCAGTTTTGCATCTTATTGATGGAGGATAAAGAATGGAGGAGACACCACAAGGTTGGGGGTAGAAGGGATTAGCATAAAACTTTAATCAAGACCCTTAGGGGTCAACACCCAGATTAAGAAATACAACACCCAGACAGGGATCAGCCTGCTAAAGGGCGTGGTGAAGGAATAAACCATCCGCCCCCAGAGATGAGCCCCTCCCTACCAAAAGATGACAAAAACCTAATGTTGCCCCCACAACGGGGCAGCCCTCTTTCTGCCCACCTGTGACCATGCAGGTGCATCTCTCCACCAGCTCTCTTCTCTGCAGGGCAGCAGCCTCCTGCCTGCCCGGGACCTGTACCACGCTGGGGCTTCTCCCCAATGACCCCCCTCAGTGAAGGCAGCTCTCCTTCAGGCCACCTGCCTGCAGCCATGCAGGCCTCTCTCAGCGAACATGTCCCTTTCGGGACAGCTCTTCCTGCCCGCTCGTACATATACAAGTGTCCTTTCCTCTTCTGTTCCATTCCCTAATAAACCTGTTCTTAAAAATATCCATGTCTCTGCCTCTCGGAGAAGCTTGTCTGGGAACTCACCACTTACTGCTGAACAGGGGGCTCTGGTGAAACCTTTCCCAGAGTGAACCCAAGAACCCACTCTCCAAACCCACACTTAAAAACAACATCATTCATCACTCTAAGAGCCAACTGGGCTCATTTTCTTGGTTTTTTTGGTAATTGGGGAAATTGAGGCCAAGCAAGCTGAACCTTGCAAGTACCTAGAGCGCTCAGCCTGGCTAGCTCCTCCCAGGTGGCCCCTGCAGTGGCTTTTTCTCTGCCAGAGCTCCCCATGCACCTCTTTCACGGTGGATGCACAACTGTGAGGAGCTCAGGCAAACTCTGTTGGAACATCTACCTGGCTCACCAGCCAGCCAGGCTGCCAGAGGACACCTTGCTTCTGAGGTTTGCCTTTGGCCAAATGAAATGACAGCTGCGGTGAGGCTCAAGAAATGCAGTTGGGCCTCCCTGGTGGCGCAGTGGGTTAAGCAATGCACTATAAAGTGAACTGCAGCCACTACAGCATGAGTTCAGTCCCTGCTGCGGCCAGGGAGGGGA
>JAGFMF010011417.1:3902648-3926864 GCA_019455555.1 Galemys pyrenaicus
CTCCCCACTCACTGTGGTGAATCCTCTCACCCCCTACACCTCTGGCCTGTACCCCAGTGCTTGTATGCATAAATAAATAAATCTTAAAAAAAAAAAAAAAAGAAATGCAGTTGCTGGGTAATAGAGTTTGGTTTTGAAGCCAGAGCCCACATCTTGTACAAAAGCTGTGCCCTCCCGCCTGCGGCCTCTCCCTTTACACAACCTTTTGGAGCAGGTGGTGGTGACTTGGACAAAGCTCCAGCTTCTAGATGGACCAAGTTTTCACAACCCATCCTCTTCCTTCATTTTCAGAAGACAGCCCTGCCCAGAAGAGAAGGTCAGCGCCAAGCAGTGGTTAGATGATCAGATGCTGGGTTCGCCCCTCCCACCTCTGCTGCTCCAGACGCCAGCCTCCAAAGACTTGCTTCACCCTTATTAGAAGCGGACCTAAAATTTCCAGCAACAAGAGGTGCTGATGAGGATGTGGAAAAACGCCTCTCAGATGCCGGTGGTGGGAAAGCAAAATGGTGCAGTGACTCTGGAAAACAGTTCAGTGGTTCCTAAAACACTAAACTTGCAAATACCATTCACCCAGCAATGGCGCTGCTGTGAAAGTGAAAGTGCTGCTTTAGAAAGTGCTGCTTTAGAAGTGAAAGTGCTCGCATAGAAGCCAGTACATGAATGTTTATAGCAGCTTTACTCATAATCACCAATGGCTGGAAACAATCCAATCATCCTTCAGTGGATGAATGTAAGACAAACTCAAGTCCCTGCATACAATGGAATATTCTTCAGGAACAAACTATTGATACAGGCAGCAAAGCTTTATGCTCAAATGCTTCATGCTGCAGTGAAAGGGGTCACACTGAAAAGGCTCCATATCGTATGATTCCATTTACGTCACGTTCTCAGAAAGACAGAACTATTGTGTGGGAGCACAGATGAATGTCCTCCTGGGGCTGGGGGAGGGGCTGACTACAAAGAGGTGGCACCAGGGAGTTTGGGGGTGATGGAACAGTTCTGTGTCCTGATTGTGGACTGGTTTCATGCATCTCTATTCATAGAACTGTGCATGGAACTCCCTATATTTCTGGGGCCTGAGAGAATGGCCTTCTCTGCACTGCCTGCTCAGAGGAGACCCTTTCGTCCATGAGCATCTCTTCAGGGGGTCCCTCCCAGGCAAAAGGCTCCTGGGACTAACAATGATAACGGCGTGGCGGGGTCTGCTGGGGAGGGCACCGAAACGCCATCTCCCAGAACCAGCTCGGCTCTGGTGCCCAGGCTTCCGGCTGGGGTGGAAGGTCTCTGTGCATGAATAGCCCTTCCACCCTCTCTCTGCTGTGCGCCTCAAGGGGCATCCTGGCTTGTCTCCACACTTGTTCTCTGAAGAATACATCTTGATCAACCTACTTAAGGAATGCTGACAATCACTGCGTTCCAGAATGTTTTGGCCATTGCAGTGATCTTGCTGGGAGAGGAGGAAAAGCTTGGAGAAAAAGTTGCTGGAAAAGCAGGCCAAGACAGTCTCTTTCGTGATGCGTAAGAGACTGTCGCCCTCCAGGGGAATCTGAAGAATGAACTGTACTGCCACTCGATCCCTAGACTGGGGAGCACCTAAGGGTGGATAGCTGAAAGCACCCATCTCATCTGGTCTCCTGAATCCTTTGGATGGAGTGACCCATGAGAAATCAAGCCGGGAGAAGGATGGAAAGCCTGGTACTGGCTGGGCAGCTCCTTTAGTGCTCTCTCTGCCAGACATAACTGACTTCTAACACGCTTCTTCCCTTTGCCGACAGCCAGTTAACAGTCGAGTAACTTATCTGCCTTAGTAAAATTGACTTTAACCACATTTCCCCTGTTCTATTAGACACTCCTGGAAGTAGGGCAAATGGTCCCATTAGATGTCCCTTTTTTGACAATGTGACTTCTGGAGCTTAAACATGGGACACAAGGTAGGGCAACAAAGAGTTTGGGGAAATCGCAACTGTGTTAACTATATTAAAATTTTCCAACTTAAGAAAAAAAAAGAGATAGTAATGGTGCTGGCATTTACCCAGCATTCTCTCCTACACCCAGACTTCTGCCGCTATTGCCTTTATTATTCTCATTTAAATTTTTTTTATTTATTTATTTTTGCATAGAAGAGCTGGGGTATAGGCGGTGGTAGTGGTGGTGGTGAAAGGATTCACCGGAGACAGAGTGGGGAGCAGAGCATATGAATTTAATGAAATACACACTGAGGGGAGCAGCGGGAGAGACAGGAGAGGTCTGCTGCGCCATGTGGGTCCCCTCCCTGGCCGGGGATCAAACTCAAGCCGTTGCGGTGATAGCACTGAAACTTAACCCCTAGGCCACCAGGGAGGCTCCTTACTCTCATTTTGTAGAGGAACTTGAGGCCCAGAGAAGTTATAAGACCCAGTTGAGTTCACATAGCAGACCTGGAGCTTGAGCTGGATCTGGTTGACATCCAAGTCCGTTCCCAACGCAGAGCGGCCAGACCAAGTACCGGGTGGTAACTGGGATGGAAGCAGGCACTACTGGCGTCAGGCGCTTGGACCTGGCAAGGGTGAGGGTGCTGACAGCACTTGCAAGGGGTAATGCGCCTGGCATGGGTGAGGAGCAGTGGGACCCTGGGTTGAGGGCGGAGCTTGAGGCGAAAGGGACAGAGGAGACCCAGGAGCTGTCCTGGGAACCAGAATCCAAGAGACAATGGTGATGGGTAGGCGTGGAGATGGACAATGAAGCTGGTAAGAGGCGTGGTGACAGCACCCCAAACACAGAGGGGAGGCTAGCACACCAGAGGCCAGAATCCATGGCTATGTTGATAACACAGTGATCACCTCTGTCATTTACTCAACAACCCCTATGCGTCGGGGTTTGCACCAAGCTCTTTTCAGCCAGAGGACCACACGCCAAGCTTATAAGGAAGGTTCTGTGCTGATCCAGTGCTGCAGAAAGGAAAACCAGGGCACGAGGAGGGGAGGTCGTTGCCCTCTATTGCATGTCTAGCATGTGGCCAAGCCGGGAGGAGGACCCCGCCCTTACCCATTCCAGATCCAGCTCTGAAGTCCTGATGTTGAGCGTTGTGTTTTGAAGAGCAACGTCTGGAGCTAAGGGTGACAGAGCAAAAGGTGGCCTGGCAGCCGGGCAGTTAGCAAAGTAAGCCTGAGCACCTGTGGTGCACCAGGTGATTGCTGGGTGTCGGGGGGTGAGGGGACCTCTCATAGTCACTGCTCCCATTTGCTAATGCCGTTTCCTCTTCCTTTTTTGGGCACATCTCCCCAGTGTCAAGCTCAGAAGTAGAGAAAAAGATCTTGGTTCAGCCTTAGGGTTTTCACACTGTGAGTCCCCATTCTCCCTACCTTGGGTTTGGGCAAAACAGCCCAGGTCTGTAGTCCCTGGCTGGGCATAGGGACCTCCAGGAAAATAAGAGTAAGAACACTACCAAACACTGCAAGCTTATAGGACCTCAGGGACCAGACAGGTGATAATGGTGTTGTTAGGGGGAAAGGTAGTCCTGAATGGATTACACAGATGGGTGTGTGGACTCCAACCCCCACTCCAGACCACCAGTGTTCCAGAGCCACAAATCCGATAATATGAGTATCGAAGAGTGGATCACTGGGACCTGAGGGTGGAGCTAAGCAGCCAGGCTGGCTCTTAAACCAGAGAGGTGAGCCTTGGGCTCTCTCTTCCTTTGGAGCCATCTCACTTAACTCAGAGCCAGCTCTCAACGCGCCATTGCATTCCAGCTCGGAAGATCTGGTAGGATATTTATGGATTTGTATCCCTTTCTTATCTTTGTGATATTTCTACTTTATTCCCCTTCTTTTGTAAAATAAAACTTTAATAACTTTTGTTGCATGTGCCTGAATTTGAGGCTTATTTTAAAAGTCTTCTGAGGGCCTCCCTAGTGGCACAGTGGGTTAAGCAACGCACTATGATGCAAACCGCACCCACTGCACCAGAAGTTTGATCCCTGGCCAGGGAGGGGATCCACATGGCTCAGCAGACCTCTCCTGCCTCACCTGCTGCTCCCCTCAGCAGTGTGTTTCAGTCAGTCTGCCTGTTCTGCTCCCCACTCTGTCTCTGGTGAATCCTCTCACCTCCCGTGACTCTGGCTTGTACCCCAGCTCTTGTGTGCATAATAAATAAATCTTTAAAAAAAAATGTCTTCTGAGTGCACATGTGAGGACCAGTGAGGGAAACCCATTTTATATTAGGGTTGCCCTGTACAAGTGTGATGATGTTGGGGGTAAGAGAGTGGGGGTTCCAGCAAAGGCATCACTTTCAAACTCTGTAAAACACATGGCTACCTGAAATAGACAGTGGTGATGTTTACACGACGTAGTGAACATACTGTGGTGGTGCAACATCGGGGAGAGGCTGAAAGGATTCCCCAGAGACAGTGGAAAGCAGAAAGGTAGATTTCTTGAAGTACCCTTCAAGGGAGCAGTGGGCATGGGAAATATTTGGGGGTCCCTTTCAAAACCGGTTTTCCCGGTAGGGGAATCAGTCGCTGCTGGTGGTCATCTGCTAGGACGTCAGGTTTTGGTGCACCTTCTGCACAGGAGGTGTCCTCCCATGTTTTGTTTGCCCTGTTTTCAGCATTTCCTGGAGCGCTCAGCTCGCTAATATTGGTCATGTGGACCCACGGCCAGGTTCCCATGGCAACGCTATTGGTTTCCCTTTTCTTATCTATTTTGTGCCTTTCAGCATTGTTCAGCTGAGCCAAGTGCATATACCCTATCAAATGATACCCCAACATATACTTAATGCCACTATATTAAAATGCTCAAAAGATACACTTTATGTTAAATGTATTTGACTACAAATAAAAAAAGAAAGGATACCAGTCAACAAATCCTGGCTACCTGCCAGATTCAGCAGCGTTTGAGACCTCCTGCACAGGACCGGCGGGTCCTGATGTTATTACTAAGCCTAAAAACTTGCCCAGCAGGCAAGTTTGGGGGGTGCGAATGGACGAAAGGCGTGGATGGGACTGCCGTGGGAACTGGCGATCGGGATCATGAGCCACACCCAAGACTAGACACCCTAACCAGGCACTGACACCTGGAGGGTGAATGGTGACCTGGCCCCTCTCGCGTGCAGACCTCTCCTGCCTCGCCCCCTGCCACCTTGCAGGGTATTTCAGTTAGTTCTCCTCTTCTGTTTTCTGCTTTGTGCACGGTGAATTCTCTCACCCCTGTGCCTCTGGCCTACGCTCAGATTCTTCTCTGAAACCCTGCACAGTTGCCCTGAGCAGCGACTGCTGTGCTGATGAAGGGCCTGGCTACCTGTGCCCAGGAGTCCAGGGCCAGCTGGAAGATGAACCTTGGATGTTTGCAAGCTGCAGATTCTGTGCCATGTGTTCTTAGCATCTGCCAAATGGATCCTGAATGGGCAGCCTGGGTCAGCAAGGTCTGCATGCACGAGTTGGGGGTTTTGTGCACAATCTAAGGTTTGGAGAGAAAAGGGCAGAATGGAGGAAGCATCTGTACCCTGGAAGACTCGGCAATTGATTGTTCATGTCTCTCTCAAAACACTGATTACGGTCTAGAAATTCATTCAAAAAGCATTGCCCTGTGAGGCCAAGTGAAGCTGGCTGGTGTGGAGTTTACTCTGAAGAACCGAAGTCCCCTGCAGAATCAGAAAGGTGTCCTAGAAAATGGAACAATCACATTATAAATAGATGACTTAGAACACTGTGATAGATTCAGCTAGTACGTGGCCAATTAGAAGGAAGCAGGATATATTTTCCAACTTAGGTTAGCAGTGATTCTCTTTCCTATTAAAATATCTGTTGTCAAATGGACTATGCAATCTCCTGAGACTTCATTTTCATAATAAAACAAGTTTTCAGGGAATAAATTTTTGACCATCCCTCTGTACAAATAAGCAGATTTTTGTCATGTACCAAGGAAGACACCATTCCAAACCTGACCCAGATGATGCCATTGAGTTCTTACAATCACCCCTGAAGTAAATACCCATGTCAACATCCGGTTGGACGATGAGGAAACTGAGGCAGAGAGGAGGAATTTCCTAAGTGTGATGGCTCATTTTATGAATCTACTTGCCTGGATCATGGTCCTAAGGTGTTTGGTCAAACACAGTCTAGATGTTGCTATGAAGGTACTTTTTTATTTATTTATTTACTTACTTTTTAAAAGATCTTAGTTGTTTATACGTGCAAGAACTGGGGTACAGGCCAGACATTTCAGGGGAGTCGGTGAGAAGATTCACCAGAGACAGAGTGGGGAGCAGAACAGGTAGACTGACCGAGGTACACTGCTGAGGGGAGCAGCGGGCGAGGCAGGAGAGGTCTGCTGAGCCATGTGGGTCCCCTCCCTGGCCGGGGATTGAACACACGCTGCTGTGCTGCGAATGTTTCACAGTGCAGCGCTTAAACCCTTGCGCCAGCAGAGAGAACCTTGTGAAGGCACTTTTTAGATGAGATGAATGCTGAATCACTAGATGGTGAAGCAGATTTCTCTTCCCTAGGTGGACACCTGGCTCTAGATGGCCTTGAGCTGGAATGTCAGCTCGTGGGCAAGGGCGTGGTGAGGACTGAAAGTTGGACAAGACTAGTCCCTGTCCTCAGGGAGCTGAAATCACCAGGGAAAAACAGATGTCAGTCAGTAAATGCGGTGCCTTAAAAGAAGAACTGAGTGTTTGACAAAAGTGTTTTTAAAAGGGTGGTGGGGTCAAGGAAGGCTACTTGGAGATGACTCTGGCAACTGAGCGGTAAACAAGAGTGAAGAAGACGTGGGTCTTGGGGTACCTGGAAAATGAACACCCCCGTGTGTGACCCTCAGCCAGTGGCTGACGGGAGGTGGTAGATAAATATCCCAGCTCCCTCACCTGCTAATGGGGTGCTGAGGTCAAGTCCTATGCTGTTTTAACAGGGTGGTCCCCAGGAAAAGGGAAGTTCCTGGATTCCTGCCCCACTCTAAGTAGGGTGGAGCTGAGCAGGGATAAGAAGCTGGAGAGGAAGAAGGAGGCAGGATGGAGAGCAGCAAGGAGACCTGGAGGAGGCACGTGCTGCAGAGGGGCTTGGGAAGAAACTGCGCTTGCTTTTTGGTCCTGAACTGGATGAAACAGATGCCGGTGAGAGACCCTTGTAGGTTCGCAATGGCAGCTTTCATCTTGATTTTGATTTTGCTCTTTTCCTCCCAGATTTATCTGACCCTTTTCTATGGGTCTCCACTGAAAGGTGCTTTAGACTTGGCAGGCTTTCAGGCCTTGCTTTGGGCCAATCCTGTTTGGCTGAACTTTTACCCTCAAGGAGGGATGCTTAACTTAGTAACTGTGTTCTTTGTCCTTTCAGTATTGTACCCTAATTGTATGGAAGTTCATTTCCATTAGAGGTTTTATATGTTTGTCTCCATGCGGCGGATGGCAGAACCCACTTTTAAAAAAAAATTATGTATACAAGAACCGGGGTACAGGCCAGAGATGTGGGCAGTGAGAGGATTCACCAGAGACAGAGCAGGGAGCAGAACAGGCAGATGGACTGAAATACACTGCTGAGGGGAGCAGCGGGCAAAGCAGGAGAGGTCTCTTGCGCCATGTGGGTCAGCTCCCTGGCCTGCAGCCTGTGGCAGGACTTGAACGCGTGCTGCACTGGCTGTGGTTTGCTTCACAGTGTGTTGCTTTAACACACTGCGCCACCAGGGAGGTCCCGGCAGAACCCATTTAGAGCGGGCAGATTTGGGAGTTCTGAGATGCCTCTCTCCCTGCCCAGTAACGCTATCTCCCAGAAGTCCTGGTGGGGCTGAGCCCAGTTGCCAGTGGGGCTAACTACCCTAAAATCCCCCTTACTGATTGCCTTTCCCCCCTAGTCTCACTTCCTTCTATGAACTGAATTGTGGTCTCCTCTCCCCATCCCTATAGCAGAGCCCACTCCCCAGGGCTTTAGAATGGTCTGTCATCTGCGAACAGATCTTCAAGGAGGAAATTAAATGAAAATGACGTAAAAGGAAGATGAAACCATCCCCGGGGTACAGAGGTGGCTTGGGCGGTGAGAGCCAGAGGATCAGAAGCCCCAGGCCAGTGTGGATGATGAAGAGGGGCAGCTCCAGACCTCAGGGGGCAGAAGCTACTGCACTCACTCACTGCACACAGTGATGAGGAAATACTTCCTATGTGGGAGGAGAAACCTCCTCTGTGGCTTTAGGCCACAGAGGTTATAGTCAGGTTATCACTCATTGCTGATGCCCACAAAGGAAATGGTTGTAGGTGTTGGGCCAACCTGACCTCAGGCTTCCGGCTGAGCTGTGGGTGCTGCGCTCCTGTGGGCAACTCCTCCTTCCTAGACTTCCAGGCTTACTCTCCATCCAAGTACTAACCAGGCCCGACCCTGCTTAGCTTCCGAGATCAGACGAGATCGGGCACGTTCAGGGTGGTATGGCCGTAGAACAGGCTTACTCTCACTTTGGCTATGAGCTCTGGGACCTCACACACAGGCCTGCAGTTTCTCCTCCCAATTCAAAAGCAAAAACTGGTCCTTTAAAAAAGAAAAAAATGTATATCTTTATTGAGATATAATTCACATACCTATAATGCTCCACGTAAAGTGGTTTTTCGTGTATTCACAGATTCGTACAATCAGAGTCGATTGCAAAACATCTTCATCACATCAAAATAAAAACAAACTCTGCACCCTTCAGCTGTCCCTTCTCTACCCACTGTGCCTGGGCCCCTGACACCCAAGCAAGCACGTTCACGTGGCTGGAAGGACGTAACACGTGGTCTCCTGCATCATCATCTCCTCCTGGACCCGGCCTCCCTTGGCGGCCCTCTGCCCACGGCTCTCCTAACACTGAGACCCACAGGCTCGCCGGAGCATACCTCTGGTGGGCTTTGTGTGGGCAGGTGTCAAAAGGGGTGCTGGTGTCTAGTTTCTGTGACTTAAAAGAAAAATAGAGCGATGGTTATTTATATCACAAAAGTAGCTCATGCTTTGATTACAGTGACATAAAATATCTAGAATAGTGAGCTCATAGACACTGAAGGTAGAATAAATGTTACCAAGGATGGGAGAAGGCAGGAAGGGAGAGTATGGCTTAATGAGTGCAGAATTTCTGCTTGGGGAGATGCAATATTCGGAAATAGAAAGTGGTGATGATTGTATGACAATTGTGAATGTACTTAATGCCAGTGAGTTGTACACTAAAAAACAGTCAAAACAGGCTCTATTGAGACCAAGATGACCATGAACTTTTCCTCAAGAACGAATGGGTCATCTTGTCTCCTGCACCCTCGGGGCCCTCACCATAATTCTGCCCCCAGTATGCCATCATAATCAACCAGGTCACACCCTGAAACTGCCCAGTGTCCCTCAGACATGATGAGAACATGACCCCTGTGCCCAGGCCCCCAGACCCCAGCCTGGATGAGAGAAGAAACTATGAGCCCTTTCAGCGCTGGGAGGAGTCCCCTGCACTTGGACTCCCAATAAAAATGTGAGAACTAAAAAAAGGGAGCAGTAAAATGATAAATTTTGTCTTGTGTACATACGTTACCACAGTTATATGTTACACAAAAAGATGTATGCTATTCAAAAATAATGTATAAAATGTAACCCATGATAATGTTAAAATAACCAAACATTGCATAATTAATTGATAGATCCTAGAAAGAAATGATCTATTTTAATCCCACATATTCCTCCAGATTTTTCTATCACATAAACATGTGTAGTTCTTATTATTTTAAAAAATCTGGGTCCTCTCCATGCTCCATATTGCAAAGATTCCTGCAATGCAGGAATTGTTACTAGGCAGGGTGAGAGGCGCCCCCGGGCCCCCAAACCTGCCTGTTCTAAATAGGTTCTGCCATCCACCGCATCAAGAGAAAACATGCCTTAGTGCTTAAGATCCTTAATGGAAAGGAACTTTGATACAATTAGTGCGCAATAAAGAAAAGAGAAAGAACAAATAAAATAGTTTCCATATCAAGCACCCAAACTTACCTACCCATCCACTTGTGGGTAAATGCCCAGCCAAAGAGCGTGGGCCCAAAGCAGGGCCACTGAGGCCCAAAAGTCTGCCACAAGTCTAAGGAACCCTCTGGTCAGAAAAGGGTCAGAAACAACCAAATAAGTCTGGAAGGAAAAGAGCAAAATCAAAATAAAGATAAATGTTGCCACTGTTAACCTCCCCACTGGTCTCTCACCCATATCTGTTTCAAGTGTCTCCTTCCATGTCTGCCTGGTATAAGTCCAAGTTCGAGAAGCAAGCACAGCTTCTTCACATGACTCTCTGCTCCATCTGCCTCCTCCAGGTCTCCTGCTCTCCTACCTACCCCAGTCTCCTCTCCAGTTTCTCCTTCTCCCTGCTTATTCCACCCTTGCCTGGATGGGGTGGGAAACCTGGAACCTCCCCTTTCCCTGGGGACCACCTTGTTACAGAATGATGATGCGTATATAAGGCAGGACCTCTGGAACACTCTGGATTCAGTGCCTCATGGAGTCAGGCACGTCCCAGCCGAAGGACTTGGGGGAGTCGAAATGGACTCCACTTAGAACAGGCCAGATCACTTTATCAGGTAGTGAGAACCCTGTCAACTCATGCTCCTAGTAAGAAGTGTTCTAATATTGTCATTGTTGCTTCACAAATCTAGGTCCCTAAAATATCTTAGCATGGCAGAGACCTCACCTGTCCTGGTGGCACAGCAGTTGGCATACATTGGCATACAATGCATACCCACTGGATGAAAAATGGAAGAGTTGGGGCAATGCTATCCATCAGAAAAAACCTGACTTTGGGCTCAGGAGTCTGTCCTTCAAACGTCAGCTGTGTGGGCTGGGGGGACTCCCCCACCAAGCCTCTAGTTTCTTATCTGTGGAATGGGTATAACATAACAAGCATAGGAGGGAAAATCTGAGGACACCTTGTTAAGCACCTGGCATGGAGTTATTGCTCCACATACACACCAACTCTCTTAGTTCTTTTAGGAGCTGACCACAGAAAACAATCTGAATGCAACCTGCAAAGGAAATTCCTCTGCTGGGCGGGGCAGTTTTCTGTGAGCCCCAAGGTCCTCGCTAAATTTTGGGTCATGGCTAGTTATTTTATTCTTTATTTAAAAGATTTATTTATTATTTATGCATATAAGAATTGGGGTACAGGCCAGAGGCGTGAGGTGTGTGTGAGAGAGGATTCACCAGAGACAGAGGGGGGAGCAGAACAGGCAGACTGAAGTGCACTGCGAAAGAGGGCAGCGAGAGAGACAGGAGAGGTCTGCTGTGCCATGCGGGTCAGCTCCCTGGCCGGGGATCAAACTCAGGCTGCAGTGGCTGTGGATGCTTCATAGTGTGTTGCTTAACCCCTTGAGCCACCAGGGAGGCCCCCATGGCAAGTTATTGTTTCTGAAAATTCTCTCTCTTTTCCAAGATGAGGTTATGGTATCTATTACCACCCCCCCACAACCCCCCCCCCCTCCCCACACACACGCTCAGAAAAGAGCTTCAGCAGTGATGACAAGGAAGTCCTCCCAGGAGTCAGAGGGTCCCTGCTGAAGACAGCTGGGCATTCAGTGCGGGCACCCCCTCCAACCAACATTAGGTCATAACATCCCTCCACGTTCTGAACATACCCCAGAATGCCAAAGAGTAAGTGCTCGTGATAAGCTGTTTGTGAACATTTTCAGAAAAGATCACATAGGAACAAAAAAATCACCTGGAAGCCCTATTGTAACAGGGTGGTTTCCAGGAAAGGGAGAAGTTCTAGAATCCCGGTTTTGCCTTAAGTGGGTGGAGCTGAGCAGGGATAAAGATGGTGTTGGAGAGAGGAGAGAAGAGGACAGAAGGAAGGAAGGAAGAAGGAAGCAGGATGGAGAGCAGCAAGGAGACCTGGAGGAGGCACGTGGAGCAGAGGGACATGTGAAGAAACTGCGCTTGCCTTTTGGTCTTGGACTGGTTGGAACAGATGTGGGTGAGAGACCGGTAGGGAGGTCAACAATGGCAACTTTCATCTTGATTTTGATTTTGCTCTTTTCCTCCCAGATTTGTCTGACTCTATCTGACCCTTTTCTATTAAGTCTCCACTGAAAGGTCTTTCAGACTTGTGGCAGGCTTTTGAGCCTTGCTTTGAGCCAATCCTATTTAGCTAGACTTTTACCCTCAAGGAGATGAGTAACTTTGAATGCTTAACTTAGTAACTATATTCTTTGTCCTTTCTGTATTGTACCCTAATTGTATTAAAGCTCCTTTCCATTAAAAGTCTTTATGTTTATCTTAATGCAGCGGATGGCAGACCCCATTTAGAGAGGGCAGGTTTAGGAGTTCTGGGGTGCCCCTCTCCCTCCCCTGTAACACACTGACACTGCAGTTTTGTTGGTTTTCTCTCTACCACACAGGTATCTTGATAGCTTTTCAAAAGTGGGGATGATACTCAAGCACGCTCCAGGGCCGGGCAGTGTGGGCTGCAGGGCAAAAACTGGCATTTTTCTCATTGCTGCTTAAGCAGCAAGACTGTTGGAAAAACATGGTGGGTTTACCTGGAGAGCCGCCACCCCCAAGGCTCCAGCCAGGTTGGGTCAACCGTAATTGGTGGTTGAAGCCAGACTGCTATAGGTCGCGCCCTCTGGAGGGGGATGCTGGTGAGGATGGATAGCAGTAACAGCCGCAAAACTGGGAGCAGTTTCCCTCTCTCCTCTACTTGTGAAGCCTTTGAACTTTTCCTCTCTGAGGTTGGCTGCTATAGGCCTCTCCAGGCCCCTCAGAGGCCCACACGAGCCTTTTGGAAGATTGGTGTGGTGAGGGCAGAAATCGCTGACCCCAGAATGGCTGAAGATCCAAAACACTCAACCCCAAACACTGAATGCAGAGTGCTGCTTCTGCGGTTTCTTATATTTTTTATCAGAGCCTCCAGCCAAAATGTGATACTTTGTTCGGATTTTCCCTGGAGCTATTCATACTCACCAGCAACCCCCTCCAGGGGGCACCACTAGTAACAGTCTTTGGCTTCAGCCATTGGTCACATTAGCATCTCCGTTGTGTCTTCTATTGTCTTCTTGAGTTGGAACCCCGCCTATTATCTAGCTGCCTCATGCTCCAGGTCCACAGTGGCCGGCAGATGCCATCTTGGGAACATTTATTTGTTTAGGACTTGAGAACATTGGACATTGCTTTGGGTGAGGTAAACGGCCATTTTTGGCCTCAGTAACTGTTTGTTTTACCCTGGTTTGTTAGATAAATCCCATTTTTGTTGTTCTCTGAGCCTGAGTAGCCTTGCAATTGTGCGTGTGGGCGAAGAACTCAGTAGTGTCCTTGGCCAGTTTTAGTGCCCCCTGCTGCCCTGTATCACAGTCAGGAGGTATTTAGAGTTGGGAACCTTAAAAGTAGACATAAGGAAGCCAGGGTGATCCCCAGATAAATCCTGGGATGTGGATCCCCAGCCTAGACTCCTAGCATTGTAATAGGGTGGTCCCCAGGAAAAGAGGAAGTTCCAGAATCCCGGTCCCACCATAAGTGGGGTGGAGCTGAGCAGGGATAAGAAGATGCTAGAGAGGAAATTGGAGACAGAAGATAGGAGAAGTCAGAAGGAAGGGAGGAAGAAGGAAGCAGGATGGAGAGCAGCAAGGAGACCTGGGGGAAGCAGAGGGACATGTGAAGAAACTGAGCTTGCTTTTTGGTCTTGGACTGGTTGAACAGATGTGGGTGAGAGACCCGTGGGGAGGTCAACAATGGCAACTTTCATCTTGATTTTGATTTTGCTCTTTTCCTCCCAGATTTGTCTTGTTACAGGGCAGGGAGAGGAGCACCCCAGAACTTTCAAACCTGCCCTCTCTGAATGGGTTTTGCTATTTTCTGCATTAAGACAAACATATAAAACTTTTAGTGGAAAGGAACTTTAATACAATTAGGGTACAATATAGAAAGGATAAAAAATATAGTTATTAAGCATCTAAAGTTATCCATCTCCTTGAGGGTAATGTTCAGCCAAACAGGATTGGCCCAAAGCAAGGCCCAAAAGCCTGCCACAGGTCTAAAGGACCTTTCAGTGGAGACCCAAGAAAAGGGTCAGAAAGAGTCAGACAAATCTGGGAGGAAAAGAGCAAAATCAAAATCAAGATGAAAGTTGCGATTGTGAACCTCCCCATGGGTCTCTCACCCACATCTGTTCCAACCAGTCCAAGACCAAAAAGCAAGCACAGTTTCTTTACAGGTCCCTCTGCTCCACGTGCCTCCTCCAGGTCTCCTTGCTGATCCCCATCCTGCTTCCTTTTTTCCCCTTCCTTCTGTGTGTCTGTCTTTGCAGAATATTCTTTCCCTGCTCAGCTCCACCCACTTAAGGCAAAACCGGGATTCTGGAAATTCCCCCTTTCCTGGGGACCACCCTGTTAGAGTCTGACTCTTTCTGACCCTTTTCTTGGGTCTCCATTGAAAGGTCCTTTAGACTTGTGGCAGGCTTTTGGGCCTTGCTTTGGGCCAATCCTATTTGACTGGACTTTTACCCTCAAGGAGATGGGTAACTTTGGATGCCTGACTTAGTAACTATATTCTTTGTCTTTTCTGTATTGTTCCCTAATTGTATTAAAGCTCCTTTCCATTAAAGGCCTTATATGCTTGTCTTGATGTGGTGGATGGCAGAACCCATTCAGAGAGAGTGGGTTTGGGGGTTCTGGGGTGCCCCTCTCCCTACCCTGTAACAGCACTGTGTACGTGACCTGGGAAAGAAAAGTAACAAGCCTTGGTAGCAGACTTCTGAAGAGAAAGAAGGCAAAGAGCTTTGCAGGGCCTGGGAGGCTGGGCCTGACTCCAGCCCTGCTGCTGCTTTGCCTGGGAAGAGTGAAGGCCCTGGCCCTGGGCCTCTCTCAGAGAGCTGTTTACTGGGTCCTGGCATCACCTTTGGTGCTGCTGCCTCCTTTGCTGTTGTCTGTTCCAGCATCCGGTGCTGTGCATCTGGACCTGCAGACTGTAGCTGTGGGCTGCTGCAGCGTTGTCTCAGTGGTCCCACCTGTGGGTTCTACGGCTGCCACATGCTCCAGGCCCTGTTGACCCAATAGCGCCATCTTGGAGGAGCAGACTCTTGTTTAGGCTTCTGAACACTGTGGGCTCTATCTAGGGCGAGATAGCTGGCCACTTGTGGCCTTAGTAACTCTTTGTTTCTCCCGTTTGTTAAATAAATCCCATCATTGTTGTTCCCTGAACCTCAGTTGTCTTCACAATTGTGCACATGGGTGAGGAACCCACAGACGGTGACCTGTCTTCTATTGGGCATTGTCCTTGGATGACTGTATAGTGCCCATATAGCCCTGCTTCAGAAACTGCCGTGTTCTCTTAGCAATGTGTCTGACTGTTTTTCTGTACCAGGGAACCTTCGAGGTCGTGGTATATTCCAGACCTCAGGTGACAGAGGGCGTACTCCTGTGTGGGGAAGCACTGGATGCGTGTGCTGAAACATCCACAGGAGTCCAGACTGAAGCCCTGGTCAAATTCTGCCTCCCACACTTTGATGATTCTGATATCAGACAGGTATTTTAACCTTCCTGTCTGTTTCCTCATCTGTAAAGTGAGAATATTTTCTCATTCAATCTCACAGCCACCCTGGTTCCAGCAGTGAGTAAACAGCAGAGACAGGATTTCCACAGAAATATCACACCACCTTCCCAGCAAGTTGTAAAATCATACCTACAGTACTATATTATTCTTATATAATCACACATTATGCTTGTGACGTCCCGCTGTGATTCGTTACATCAGGCATGCAGATTTCAAAGAGTTCTGAATGGGTGTTATGTTTTCACGTTCTAAAAAGATTTAAGCAATGAATTCAATCGCAAACGTGCCAAAAGAGTTTGGAACAAAAAAATAAGTGCCACCACCAGCTTGGTGTTTTTTTAGCATTTTGAAAGGACAGGTTTATTAGGAAAAGGAGAAAGAAAAAAAGACACCTTTATCAATACAGGTGGGCAGAGAACTGCCTAGAGCGTTTGTTTGTTTGTTTGTTTTTTTGGTTATAAGTTTACAGAAAAGTTGAACAGAAAACACAGAGTTGGCCCTCCCTGGTGGCACAGTGGGTTGAGCAACGCACTATGAAGCAAACTGCAGCCACTGCAGCACGAGTTCGATCCCTGCTGCCGGCCAGGCGGGGGAGCCACATGGTGCAGGCAGACCTCTCCTGCCTGGCCTGCTGCTCCCCTCAGCAGTCTGTTTCAGTCCATCTGCCTGTTCTGTCCCCTGCTCTGTCTAGAGAGATTCTCTCACCTCCCTGCACCTCTGGCCTGTACCCCAGTGCTTGTATGCATAAATAAATAAATCTTTAAAATAAATGAAAACACAGAGTTGAGGAATATAGAGGAATAAAACAAGGAATCAGAAAAAAAAACAACAATAATAAATAAAAACAAAATAAAATTAGCAGGCAACTGTAAATGAGACATTCTGCAAGGGAGGGGGTGGCAGAGGAATCTAAACAGGGGTGGAAAGAGCACAAGAGACTATGGTGATGGTTCACAGGTGAATTGGTGGTGGGAATTTTATGGGGACTACACCTGAAAGGAGAACGCATACAATCATACATTGCACAAAAATAAACAACTATGTAAATTTATATCTATAAAATACAGAGTTCCCACCTCTCTCCCAAACTCACACATACCTCTCTTAATATCTTGCATTGCAGAGGTCAGTTTGTGACAACCGATAAGCCACTGCTACCCTCCCTGTCCCAATTCTCTGTGCTCCACTTACTCTGCCTGCCCCCACCCCCCATCCATGACAACCACTGACCTTTCCACTGTCTGTCATTGTGATAAGGGGCAATAACGGGCACTAAAATTGACAAAGGACAGTGCCCAAATAGTCTACTGGTCACTGAGTTCTTCACCCCTGCACACAATTCCAAGACCACTTAGGTTCAGAGAACAACAATAATGGGATTTATTTACCAAACAAGGGAAAACAAAGAGTCACTGAGGCCACCAATGGCCTGTTATTTCACCCAAAGCCATGTCCAGTGTTCTGAAGTCCTCAACAAAAGCATCTAAGATGGCGTCTTCCCACCACTGAAGGTGTGGAACTTCTATCCCGAACAAAGGGCCATGTGCCCAAAATGGCGTCTTCCCACCACTGAAGATCTGGAATCATACTCCAAACAGAAGGGCCAAGATGGCATCTTGCCGCCACTGAGGAATTGGAACCCCTGTTCCAACAGAAGGGTCATCTTAGGATGGCGTCTTCCTGTCACTGAGAGCGTGGAGCAGCCAAATAATGGGCCGGCTCCAACGCGTGAAGACAGCAGGGACACAATAGGAGACACTTGCCAGAGTTGAGGAGATGTGCCAGCTCAGAGAATCAACACTGGAAACAGCAGCTGTGGCAGCCAAACAGCCCCTCAAACGGCCACACAGCTCAGTGAGGTGCCTGCTCTGGGTCTTCACCTTCCCTCCCAGTCTTCCTCTGGAAGCCTCTCCATGGCCTCAGGAAGCCTGCGGCAGCCTTCCAGAAGACAGGGTGTGGTGGGGCAGGAGTGGCTGACCCTGCAATTACTGAGTCCTGGAAAGCACTTAATTCCAGCGGCTGCTTCTGCGTCCCTTCTATTTCCTATCAGAGTTCCCACCGCCATGGAGACTTCGTATTTTGCCTAGGCTTACTCATCCTCACCTGTGCCCCTCTACAACCTTTTGCTTCAGCAGCCCCCACACCCCTACAATTGTACCTTTACCAGACTGTCGCCTGGTCGCAAGCACACAGCTTGTAACCTCTTCAGACCGGCTTCTTTCAATTAGCAGCCTGCGTTTACACTTCCTGCCTGTCAGACAGATTCTTTTCTCCCAGAAATAACATCTATGGACTCAGAGCCTCTTTTTTTCACCAATAGTCACAACCAATTCCCCATTGATGGAGATTTATGTGGCTTTTTCCTTTTCACATTCTAAAATGGGGATCCAATGAACAACTTTTTAAAAAAGATTTTATTTATGCATACAAGAACTGGAGTACAGGCCAGAAGTGTGTGTGTGTGAGAGGATTCACCAGAGACAGAGTGGGGAACAGAACAGACAGATCTACTGAAATACACTGCTGAGGGGAGCAGCGGGTGAGGCAGGAGAGGTCTGCTGCGCCAGGTGGGTCACTTCCCTGGCCAGGCATTGAACTCGTGCTGCAGTGGCTGCGGACACTTCATAGTGCAGTGTTTAGCCCCTTGCGCCACCCGGGAGGCCCCCACAATGAGCATCTTTAGAGTCATAGTTTCGTGTTTCCTTCGGAGAACTGGGAATCAGAAGTGACTCCCTAGTGATGGTTGGGATTTCTTTCTTTTTTTAAAGATTTATTTATGCATACAAGAACTGGGGTACAGGCCAGAGGTGTCGGGGGGTGAGGGCAGTCACCAGAGACAGTGGGGAGCAGAACAGGCAGATTGACTAGAATACACTGCTGAGGGGAGCAGCAGGTGAGGCAGGAGAGGTCTGCTGTGCCATGTGGGTCACTCCCTGGCCAGGGATCAAACTTGTGCTGTAGTAGCTGCAGATGTGGCTGCAGATGCTTCTTAGTGCAATGCTTAATGCCTTGCACCACCAGGGAGGCCCAAATGGTTGGGATTTCAATACCCTGTCCCGAACTGCCCAACTGTCAGTCGTACCCATGTACATCCTGATTGACTTATATTTTGAGGGATTTCCAGGGACTTCGTCTGACCTGGGGTCCTCCCCGGACCTGTGGTAAAGTGACCCATGTGTGTTCTTAGGTGAGATGCTTTCAGCTAGCTCTGTGGCGTGTCTTGTTATCAGTAAGAGGAAGATTATGTTGACCCATGGCCTGAATGTCTGTGTCCTCCTAGAATGTAGTAAGAGATGGGTTCTTGTGGCATTAGTGTCCTCATAAAAGGGGCCCCAGAGTTCCCCTGCCCTTTCTACCACCTGCGGACGTTGCAAGAAGTGGCAGTCAGGAGCCCAGAAGAGGCTTCTCCGCAGCACCTGACCACATTGGTGCTACCCTCTTGGCCTCCAGAACTGAGAAGTCCATTTCTGTTGTTTGTGAACCTCTCAATATGGCATTTTGTTGTAGCAGCCTGAATGGACTAAGACACCCACCCACACTCCCTGAGAGGAAGGGGTGCTGGCCTGATTCAGGGGAGAGGTGAAGGAGCCACATGCATCCCCACAGGCGGGGACTGTGGCACTGGGAAGCTCTGGCGGCGACATTTACATTTTTATTTATTTATTTTAAAAATATTTATTTATGCATACGAGAACTGGGGTACAGGCCAGAGGTGTGGGGCGGGGTGGGTAGCGGTGAGAGGATTCACCAGAGACAGAGTGGGGAGCAGAACAGGCAGAGCCACTAAATACACTGCTGAGGGGAGCAGCGAGTGAAAAGGAGGGTCTGCTGCGCCATGTGTGTGGGTCAGCTCCTTGGCTGGGGATCAAACTTGTGCTGCAGTGGCTGGTGATAGCTCGATGGCACTGTATCTTAAACCCCTTCCTCACCAGGGAGGCTCCCATTTACATTTTTATATGGGAGTAGTGCCCCCTAGAGTTGTGCAAGGAGACAACTCCAAAATCAAAACCACCAGCTGCTGGGTACCACTGAGCCGGGGCAGTTTGGGGACTTTCGGTTCACATATAAGTCGTCCTCCTTAGAGATGAAGTGCCATGGATTCAGCAACTAGATGGATTCCAATGGCTTTGCATTTTTTGCAAAAGGGGCAAATATGTCCCTTAGAGGTTGGAGACAGGGTCCTACAAGGTTCTAGAGACTGGTGATAATACTGAATATCACAAGGACACGATACACTTATCTAGCGTCCCTGCAGCTGTGACCTACCCTCTTGAATTTCAGCACCTTGACTTGGCCACATGTCTGCTTCTTGGTGACCCACTAGCTAGAGCCAAGAAGAGTGACAGGAAACCTAGCAACCATGAGGAGATGCATGTCAGGTGAGGAACTATAGTTTGGAGCTTGTCAGCAAGTCTATTTGAGGAATTAAATTATAACAAGTGAAATGATGAAGAAGAGACATAGGTGATTCAAATCCTAGCTCTGATGCTTGTTCACTGGATGAGCTTGGGCAGGTAAGGCACTCCCTGGCCTCAGTTTTCTCATCTATAGAATGGGAATAAGAATAATTCCAACCTCACAGGTGGACATATGCCAAATGATTTGATTGGACAGTGACTTCTCATCAATAATTTTCAATAATAGTCAGTTTATTGGAAGGTTGATCATGCAGTCATTCAATCATTCTACAGCATTTACTGAGCACCTACTCTGTGCAAGACACTATTTTGGGCACTGAGGATACAGCGGGATCTTGTAGGTTCTGGGCAAGACTTTGGCTTTTGTTGAGTAAGGTGGCAAACATGGAAGGTTCTTAACCTAGAAGGGATCTTATTGACTTAAGTGCTCACTGACCCCCTCTGGGGTTTTGGCAGGGAACAGACTATGGAGGGTGAGAGTAGAAGCTTGGAGAAGGTACATACTCTGGTCCAGGTGATGGGGGGCTGGGCACAAAAGATGATGGAAATGATTGAGCTCTGAATGATCTTAATGATGGGTGGATCTTGTCCTCCATCTGCTTTTGAGGAATGGAAGTTCCGCCCAAAGTGTTAAGGCATAAAGGTCATCTTAAATGAATTACACAAATAAGTTTATAAACTCCAACCCCCATTCCAAACCAACAATATTCCCAAAACACAAATCCTATAAAGTCATTATCAAAATGGAAATCACTAGGACCAGAGGGTAAAGTGAAGCAGCCAGGCTTGGTATAAAACCAGACATGTGGGCCTTGGAGGCTCTCTTCATCTGGAGCCAGCTCTCCAGTTCAGAAAATCTAGTAAAACATTTTCAAATTTGTATCTCTCTCTTCTCCTTGTTATTCACTACCTCATTTCCCCTTCTTTTGTAAATAAAACCCTTTATTAACCTTTGTCGTGTGCCTACAATTGGGCTTATTATAAGTACCTTTCAATCGCACGAGTGAAAACCCAGTCAGGCAAACGCATTTTATATGAAACTTGCCCTATAACAGAAGGGCCATTTAGCATGGTCTTTCTGTCCTTCTCTTTCTATAGCCTGGTCCTTCTTGCAGGAACACTCTTTGATGTTCCATCGTGAGGCTGCCTTGGCTGTAAGGCCATACACAGATGCCTATGGTATACTTGCAAAAGGGGAAGGGACCCCAGGTCCCCTCCAGCAAGGGGCCAGCAATCACTCACCTCATCACGTGACAAGGGAGGGGGGCAGGTCTGGCCTAGTTCCATCTTGGAATTTTCCAAGAAAAGCCCCAAATTCAGGTGTTCCGTGGAAATATGTTAATTTTTCAAAAGTCAACGCCAACATCAAGATTGGAAGAGTACCCTAGTCTTAGAAAAGGACTCCTTCCCAGATATGGACACATCCCATATCTGTGCTTCTCACCCACACAGGTGGCTGAAACACACACCCTCAGTCACCTCCTTCTCTTGCCTGTATTAGATTCCTAGGTTAACAACTCACCAGATCTTGGTAGTGATTGCATTAAAAACAGAAATGTGTCCTCTCACCCTTCGAGAGACCGGAAGTCTGAAAGTGAAGTGTCAGCAGAGACACACTCGCAAAAGCTCTGGGAGAGAACCCTTCCTGCCTCTTCCAGGTTCTGGTGGCCACTGACATTCATTGGCTTGTGGCTACATCACTCCAATCTTTGCCTCTTGCTTCACATGGCTCTCTCCTCTTTCTTTTTGTGTCCCAAATCTTCTTTCTTGTAAGAACTGGGCACTGGGTTCAGGGCTTACAGGAAATCCAGAATGATTCCATCTTGAGATTCTTAACTAAGCACATCTGCGATGATTCCAAGTCTAAATTAGGTCATGTTCTGAAGCTCTAGAGTGACACAGATTTTTGGGGCGGGGCCAACATTCCACACAAAACACTGCTCAGTGATCCCACTGAAGGTGCTGACTCTGGTCATTCCCTGTTCTTCCCACCAAGAGGCCTGCTCCATTCCCATTGATTTCTTTTTTATTAATATTTTTATTGCTGAAAAATATAGATAACACAAAATTGACCACTTTAAGTGTCAGTTCACTGGACTATGCAGGTGCTTCTCTTGCACATTCTTGTGCAAAGATCCCCACCATCCACCTCTAGAACTTTCCCATCTTCCCCAGCTGAAACCGTCTCCATCAAACACCAACTACCCACTCCCCTTCCCTAGCTCCTGGCAACATCCAGTCTACTTTTTGCCTATTGAAATTTGACCACCTAGGTGTCTCCTAAAAATGGAATAGAGAATTTGTCTTGTTGTGACTTTTTTTTTACTTTATTTTATCCTCCTCAAATGTATATATTGAAGCCCTAACCCCAGTACCTAAAATGTGACTATATTTGGATATAAGGCCTTTAATAAGATAACTAGTGTTAACTGAGGTCATAAGGATTGACTCATGAGATTGGGACAGAGATACACACAGAAGGACCTTGAGAAGACAGAAGGAGAAGGCAGCTGTCTACAAATGATGGAGGATAAAGAATAGAGAAGGAGACACCAAGGTCAAGAACCTGTACCACACAAGGAGGTAGGGGTAGAAGGCATTAAACCCCATTATAGAAACTAAGACCCTTAAGGGTCAACACCCAATCAAGAAGTGCAACACCCAGACAGGTATCAGGTGCTATGGGGGGAGCACAGACTTGACTGTGAAGATATGGAGATTAAGGAATAAATCATCCACCCACAGAGATGAGCCCCTCTCTACCAAAAGAAGATGACAAAAACCTAATGTTGCCCCCACAACGGGACAGCCATCCTTCTGCCCACCTGTGACTACGCAGGTGCTTCTCTTCACTAACTCTCCTCTGCAGGCCAGCAGCCTTCCTACCTGCCCGTGACCTGTACTATGCTGGGGCTTCTCTCCACTGACCTCCCTCAGTGAAGGCAGCTCTCCTCAAGGTCGTCCACCTGCATCCACACAGATCTGTCTCAGCAAACCTGTCCCTTTCAGGGTAGCTCTTCCTGACTGCTTGTGTCTATGCAAGTGTCCTTTATTTTTCTGTCCCTTTCCCTAATAAATCTGCTCTTTAAAACAGTTAACATCAGGCCTCCCTGGTGGCGCAGTGGGTTAAGCAACACACTATGAAGCAAACTGCAGCTTCTGCAGCACAATACTTAGCATATTAATTACAGTTGCTTTACATTTTTTCTGATAATTCAACATATCCATTACATCTAAGTCAGATTCTTTTGCTTGTTCAATTTCTAGAAAACAATAGCAGGCAAACCTGGAAGTTTAAGGGGGTAGCCTGTTTTGTGAGTCAAGACCAGTGTGCTTAAGAACTCCAGACAAGAGGGCCTCCCTGGTGGTGCAGTGGGTTAGGCAACACAGTATGAGGCAAACTGCAGCCATTGCAGCACAGGTTCGATCCCTGCCGCCCGCCAGGGAGAGGACCCACATGGTGCAGCAGACCTCTCCTGCCTCTCCTGCTGCTCCCCTCAGCCATGTGTTTCAGTCAGTCTGCCTATTCTGCTCCCCGCTCTGTCTCTGGTGGATCCTCTCACCGCCCACACCTCTGGCCTGTACCCCAGCTCTTGTATGTATAAATAAATAAATCTTTAAAAAACAACAACAACAAAAAAGTAACTAACATCTCTGCCTCATGGAGAAACTCGCCGCGTGCTGCTGAACAGGGAGCTCTAGTGAAACATTTCCCAGAGTGAACCCAAAAACCCCACTCTCCAAACCCACTGACTCCAAAAATGATATCACAACCAAGAAGAGAAGCCTCAGAAGAAACCACCCCTACTAACACCCTGAGCTCTAAATTTTTGCCTCCAAAATTATGAGAAAAATAAATTTATTTGGTTTAAGCCACTCAGTCTGTGGTACTTTGTTATGGCAGTGATTATTTGTTTAATATGCTTGCTTATTTCACTGAGAATAATATTTTCAGAGTTTACCTAAGCTGCAGTATGTGTCAGAATTGTCTTTTTAAAGACTGAGTAATATTCCATGGCATGCACACACCATATTTTGTCTGTCTACTCATCATGGATGGACCCTTGAGTTGTTTACAACTTTTGGCTATTGTGAATAAGGCTTTTATGAACGTCGAGGTCCAAATACCTGCTTTTAATTCTTTGGGCATATGCTATGAGTGGAATTGCTGGATCACACAATAATTCTATGTTAAATTTTTTGAGGATCTGTTTTTTTTTTTTTTTAAAGATTTATTTATTTATGCGTACAAGCACTGGGGTACAGGCCAGAGGTGTGGGGGGTGAGAGGATTCACCAAAGAGAGCGG
>JAGFMF010011417.1:3926987-3941601 GCA_019455555.1 Galemys pyrenaicus
CCCTCCCTGGCCGGCGGCAGGGATCGAACTCGTGCTGCAGTGGCTGCGGTTTGCTTCATAGTGTGTTGCTTAACCCACTGCGCCACCGGGGAGGCCCGAGGATCTGTTTTTTTAAGACAGAAGGTAAAAGCGGATTCATTCTGTGGTTAGACCTGCCTTTGAAATGGTACTTACAAATTTAAAAAGATGACCATTCTGGTTTGCATCGACTGAGGTCTTGTTGCATGTTACGCCTATTGCATGGAGAATACTGGGAGGGGGTGGCCACAGCGACCCTGGGAGGACAGTGGTATCATTATCTCCTTTGACAGGTGAGGAAACTGAGGCCGGGCCAGGTGAGTGCCCTGGCTGAAGTCACTTGGCCAGCAAGATCTGAACAAAGTGTTAGGACCCAAAACCCATGACAGTGTGACCTCCCTTAGGGATTCCCAACAAATGCTATCTGTCTACAGTTGTTTGGGAAAGATTGTAGCATTTCTGCTTTTATGTAGAAGATCTGTGACTGGTGTGTGTGTGTGTGTGTGTGTTTTAATATAGGTGAAATTCACATAATATAAAATTTGCCATTTTTAAGCGCACAATTCAGAGAATTTTAGTATATTCACAATGTTGTGCAACACCACTTCCATCTAGTTTCAAAACTAGATATTGCTCCCCAAAGCCACCATAAGCAGTCACTCCCCATCTCCCCTCCCCCGGTCCCTGGTGACAATGAGTCTGCTTTCTGACTCTATGGATTTGTCTGTTCTGGATATTTCATATAAATGGGTTCAGAATATGCGATATTTGTGTCTGGCTTCTTTCAGCATGATGCCTTGGAGGTCCATTCTCTTGGCAGCATGTGTCAGTGCTTTATTCCTTTTTATGACTGAATAATATTCCACTGTGTGGCTAGTCACAATGTCATTCATCCATTCCATATATGTGACTCTGTACCTATTTCTTACTTAAGAGACTGCAGCTTGGAGTCTTTTCATTTCAATACCTAAGTACATTTTGTTCTTCTGCATTCATTTTCTCAGCAGATGACCTTAACCTTAGTTTAGACTACCACAACAAAACAACAAATTAGGTGTCTTAACAAATATTTTTTAAGTTTTTTTTTTTGCAATAACATTTGCTTACAACAATATGTATATTTCAGGTATGCCTCATTATAACATAACATGCATATACAGTACATTAAATTCACCACACCAGTTTAATTCTGTCTTTTACCATACATTTGATCCATTTTACCCAATTTATTCATTGCCACTCCCCCTTACCTTTCAGTAACTGCTAATTTGATTTTATAGTCTAAAACTTCGTTTTTGTTTTAGACAGCTCATCCTTTTGTTTTGTTTCTTTATGTATTATATATTTACTTACTTCACTAAGCATTATACCCTTTGGCATATCCATGTTATCAAAAATGGTGAGATTCCATCTTTCCACAGTCATTTATTTTTTGCAATTTTAGAGTCTAGACATCCAAGATCAAGGAGCCAGTGTTGGTTTCTTGTGAGGGTTCTCTACCTAGCATGTTTCTCTGTTTCTCTCTGTGCCCTCATTTGTAGCCATTTCCTCAGTGTTAACAAGAGCTCTCTGGGGTCTCTTCTTCCTATAAGGATACCAGTTCTACCATATCAGATCCCCACTATTCTGATCTCACATAACTCTAGGGCCTGTCTAAATACAATCAAATTGAGGATTAGAACTTGAACTTATGAATTTGGGGGGGATGCAACTCAGTTCATAACAGTCTATATTTAATCATATGACCCATGCCTTGTACAGGGCATTTACTTGGTTTCCAATCACTCATAATTCAACCTCGGTTTTAGGACAGGCGTTGGCAAAGCTACACCCTGACATCTGTTTTTGTAAACACCTTATTGTGGCAGCCAAGCCACGCAATTTATTTGCATATGTTTACACATTATTCAAGAGCTCATTTACATATCTTCTATGCTCCCACAGCGGAATGTGCTCAGAGATGGCATGGCTTCCGAACCCTGATTCTTCCTGGAAAAAGTTTAACTCCTGATCTATGTACATTGGAATAAACCTCTAGTAGAAATTCCTAGAATTTGCTTTAAAAAGTCCCATTTGCTACAGGTTGATCTCTCAAAGTAAAATCTCTGAAAACTTTCCAATTTAAGCTGAGAAACTTAAGGAATGTGGGGCAGTAAGAGTGGGCACTGCCCTGGCACCAGCCACTAGGGGGAAAAAAAGGTAAATTATAACCTAAAAGCACATGCCAACAAGAGCAGCTTCCCCCTTGAGGAGTACTGCCGGCACCCACTGGCTGGCAGTGGCTTCTGCCGAGGGCCTCAGGCTTCCCGAGTCCTATCAGGTCAGCATCCTGGAGATGCTCTGCTCTGCCAGCTTGTTGCCTGGGCAGTACTTTGTGACTGAGTATTTTGAGTACCACCCTGGATCTGATGGTGCCCCTTGAGGTAGTCCTCTCCCTTCAGAAAACTTGCTGAGCCAGAGGTGAAATTCAGATTTTTATGGAGAAACAGGACTGGAGGAGAACAAAAAGTGTTCCTACAGGACAGATGCCCCCCTGCCACGCTCCCAAGCACAGACTCAAAAATAAGTCAGAACGTGAAGAAGACAAATGGAATTTTAAAAACCATCAAGGACACCCCCCACCCCAAAATCCCCATCAGTGGAAATGCAGTCTGCCTCTTCTTTCGGGATCAATGACAGTCACAATAATCATGATACTCTGGCTTCCCTGGTGGCGCAGCGGGTTGAGCACCACACTCTGAAGCAACCGCTGCACAGCAACACGAGTTCAATCCCCATCAAGGGAGGGGACCCACGTGGCGCAGCAGACCTCTCCTGCCTCGCCCGCTGCTCCCCTAGGCAGTGTATTTTGGTCCATCTGCCTGTTCTACTCCCCACTCTGTCTCTGTTGAATCCTCTCACCTCCCGCACCCCTGGCCTGTACCCCAGCTCTTGTATGTGTAAGTTTTTTAAAATGTGAAAAAATAAAGATTTATTTAAAAAAAAAAAAAGCACAGTAATCATGATACTCTGCCGTCTTGTCAAAGATTTTAGCCACGGTGCTACAACCTGGCAACACCCGCGCACTCATCCTGAGGGAGGGCTGAGGTGGACCGCTTGGGAACAATGTCCAAGAGGTAGAGCAGCCTCAGCACAGCTACCTTTAGTTCGTGGGTTCTAGACTTTTCTGTTGAATGGTGGATTCTGATTTGTCATTTCCTTCTCCAATGATCCTAACTAAGACGCTTAAACTGTAAAATGTCCCCTTCTCAGGGGTGGATCAGGGTCTTAGGGGGCCAAAACGTACAAATATATTAATGCTGCAGATTTTACATGAACTGTGGGACAGGTGAACCTCTCTTCGGCCTCTGAAAGACTTGGGAGGGTGGGGCAGGCAGCAACGAGCAAACTGAGATCCTGTTTGGCTCTTCCTGAGTCCCAGGTAGCTGCAGCTGGTCACCAGAACACGAACATAGGACAGTTCATAGACCACCACGTAACTGTTCCGTGTGTGCGCGCGTCTGTATGTTTGCGTGTATACATGTGTGACATTTACGACACCCAATATTCTTGAAATTTGTGCTTTGAAAAAACATTTCCTAAAATGTAAGGCAGGAGACCCTGCAGGTGGAGATCAGATCTATCTCTGTACACTCCAAGATCTGCTACTAAGAAACTATTAATGTGGCTCTTGTATTATGTCTGCAATGATAGTTCGGTGTCTTCCTAAAGCTCTGCAGTGAAAAACAGGGTTTTTTACTGTTTTCTCAAACTTTTGAACTCTTAATGATAAATTGCATTGGTTTTCTGCATTTTTTTTTTTTTGCCAAACGTCCTGCATAATAGCAAGGTACGTATGTAATCTGTCTCTTCGCATTTATAGGGCTGTGCTGGTGGTGGGGCTTGTCCCTCCATTTGTTTACACTGGCCAGCTGAGCCTCGACTCTAGGGGACTCACTCTTCCTTGAATGCATTGGGCAGGGAGACGCTCTTAGTCAGGGCTCGGGTAAGGACGAGCTTCCGCTGACGGCCACCAGGGGGAGGGCGAGGCCGGGACCAGCATCGAGGCCTTGCAGTGAAGTTGGGGCGGAGCTTCGGTGGGGTGTGGCTGCAGGGGAGGTTCTTCCTTTCCCACAGTTCCCGAAGGAGCAGCTGGGGCTGGACTCTTTTAAGTGCTCCCAGGCGCCTGTAAGTACAGTTCCCCTCTGCCTTTCATTTGCAACACTCCTTTCAGCTCCACCCCGTTATGCACCCCCATTTCCCTGCCTTCCCTAGAGCCCACACTTTCCAGCCCTCCTTTGCACCCTGCATTTCCCCCTACTCCCTTACCTTCCAATTTTTAATGCCCTCCTCTGCCCCATTTTTTGGGCCCTCTACCTCTGGCCTCTGACGCTCCTTATTTCAAATTACCCTTTAGAGAAGAAAGTGGAAGGACACACTCCTGGCTGTGAACGCATTGCCCTTGGTTCAAGGAGAGAACATGCCCTTCATGAACATCTTGCTACATTCCACATGTTTAAGAAGCAGATAATTAGACAAGTATCCATTAAATTAATCCAGCTGTAAAGTATTTACTTTCTTTGAGCTAGGTGCTGGGGGTCACAGGTGAGTCTGAAAGTTATGAGGTAGAGAACTAGACACCCACACACTCAGCCAGGACTGGACTGAGGGGAAAGGGGGGTAGAGGGGACCTGGATGAAGTTGGGAGATAGGTTGTGGGCTGAAGGGTGCTTTTTTCTATGCATGAATGGCCAGACTCCTTTGAGTGTGCTAGTTGGAGGGTTCTGGAGTACCCTCGGTCATGCACTCACAGGAGCACTCCTCAATAAATACCACCATCTTCATGATACTTTTCTAGACTTGGCTACATACCTCTTAAAAACAACAAGACAATTGTGTGCTATTGCTTTGTAATCCGTTTGTTTGCCTTTAAAAAGTTCTCTTTCCCCCCTTTTGGATATACTTTTCTTTTTTAGAGCAGTTTTAAGGTCACAGCAAAATCGAGCAGAAGGTACAGAGATTTCCCACACACTCCCTACCCACACATGTGCACAGCCTCCCCCTTTATCAGCTTCCCCAGCAGAGTGGTATCCATTTGTTAAGATGTACACCTCTGACTCGTTGTAATTACCCCAAGCTTACATTAGGGTTCACTCTTGGTGTTGTATATTCTATGGCTTTGGCAACTGCATCCACCATTTTAGCATAATACTGAATAGCTTAATTTCCCTAAAACTCCTCTGTGCTGGGCTAATCATCCCTTCCTCCCAGCTGAGCCCTGGCAGCCACTTGGCAGTCCTACAGTCTGCATAGTTTTATCTTTTTCAGAATGTCACATAGTTGGAATCATCGTGAAAATATCAGATTGGCATCTTCCACTTAATACTAAGCCTCTAAGATTCTTCACTGTCTTTTTTTTATTAAAGATTTATTTATTTATGCATACAAGAGCTGGGGCACAGGCCAGAGCCATGGGAGGTGAGAGGATTCACCAGAGACAGAGTGGGAAACAGAACAGGCAGACTGACTGAAACACACTGCTGAGGGCAGCAGCGGGTGAGGGCAGCAGCGGGTGAGGCAAGAGAGGTCTGCTATGCTATGTGGGTCCCCTCCCTGGCCGGCAGCAGGGCTCGAACTCGTGCTGCAGTGGCTGCAGTGGCTGCGGTGGCTGCGATCTGCTTCATAGTGCGTTGCTTAACCCACTGTGCCACCAGGGAGGGCCCCTTCCTTGTCTTTTTATGACTTGGTAGATCGTCTTCTTTAAGCACTGACTAATATTCCATTGTCGGATAGACCACAGTTTTTATCTATTCACCAGCTGAAGGCCATCTTGGATTCTGCTGAGTTTAGACAGTTACAAATAAAACTTCCGGAAGGGTCCATATGTGAGGTTTTATGTGGACATAATTTTTCAGCTCCATTGGGTAAACATCAAGGAGCCTAACTGCTGGCAATCCAGTTTTCAGAAAGCATATTCAGGCATTAAAAACAGGGGCTCCCTGGTGACACAAGGGGCTTGAGCGTGGCACTGTGAAGCATGCATGGCAGAGCAGCGCGAGTTTGATCCCCAGCCAGGGAGGGGACCCGCATGGCACAGCAGACCTCTCCTGCCTCGCCCACTGCTGCCCTCAGCAGTGTACTTCAGTCTATCTGCCTGTTCTGCTCCCCACTGTCTCTGATGAATCCTCTCACCTCCCTGAACTCTGGCCTGTACCCCAGCTCTTGTACGCATAAAAAAAAAAGGCATTAAAAACACCTTTCCGTCTCAATAAACATTCCCTTACAAGAAGGGTAAACAAACTACAGCCTTGCATATAGATAAAATGTATTTATAAATAAAGTAAATTTGTTTATGGATTGTGGACAACAGCTTTCAAGCTACACTGGCAGAACTGAGTCATTTCAACAGAGACCTTCTCACCTGCAAAACTCACAATATTTGGGACTTTTCAAAAAAATCATCGACCCCTGTACAACAGCATCATTCAAATAACTGTAGGATTCCATCGTATGACTGTATGTGATTCACTTACCTGTATTATTGTTGCTTGTGTGATTTTTGATAGTGAGTCCTTAACAAACATCCTAAGCATCTTTTTTTTCAAAGATTTATTTATTATGCATACAACCCGCTCAACCCACTGCGCCACCAGGGAGGCCCCAGAAGTCTAACGTTTTTTATTACTGAAGATGTGGTCCAAGCAAGGGTTGTAGGTTTGTTTGTATTTTCTAGGACGAAGGTTTACAGTTTTCATTAGCTCCAGCAGTGTCTATATCCTAAAATATTTAAACCTCACTAGACCTCCAAATTTCAGAGGACTAAGTATGTTTGATTTCATTTCAGAGTATAAAATCAGATCATAATCAGGCATATGGATGCTTTTCATTTGTTTTCCGCAATGTGTACAGTTGCAGATTGGGAACTCCACATTTTATATGTGTATTTGATAGAAGTTTGCCTTGCAGTTTTCATTTGTGTGTAATGGTGAACATCTAACCACGTGAAAAGATGATTCTTCGTTTTCCTCATACACGTTTAGAGAAATGCCTTCCAATTATTTAGTTTACATATCCCAGATCCTTAGAAATCAGGAACAAGGACTGGCAGACGAGTTTGCATCAGGTCTCAGCAAGTCATGCACCATAGAGAAGTTCATGCTGGCCACGCCCACTCGGTGTCTGGACCATGGACTAATTTTCCTTGTACTTCTGGTGTCTTTATCTTTTGGAGAAGGTGGGGTTTACTCAAGCAGATGTAATCTGGGTCCAATGTCTTTTGTTTCTTTTCTCCATTGTGCTTCTGCAAAACTCCAATATTTTTAACTTGTGGATTTCACGCAGCTCCCTACTCTGTTCACCTCCCAGAGCATAGCCGACTTGGATTATTAAAACACCCTGCTCCACCCTCCTCCCTGAAACGCCATCATCCCTCACTTTCTGTCTAGTCTGTCCATTCAACAAAAGCTACCGGTCGGGTACTCTGCCTGCAATACTTCATTTTATCCTCAATAGCATGTAGCATTATTTTATCCTCTCTTTAACTTGAAGGAACCGGGGTCCTCTGTCATACATATTACGTCCTGCCCTTTGGCAAATCCCATCAGCCTTACCCTCAGCATCTGTCCCTCCAAAGCCTGGGAGACCTCAGAAAAGCCAAGTCATTTCGCTGGTGTTGGGATTGGGTTCTCCCCTAACTCAAGTGCACATGGGCGTCCTCTGACAGCCATGGGGTGACAAAACTGGGTAGAGAGACTGGGAACTGGGATACCTGATTGAGGGGGTGAGAAGTAGGTGGGTAGATTCAGGATAGATCCTGAAGATGGAGCTCACAGGACTGGCTGGTGGCTGGGTATCTGTCCTCCAATGCCTCAGTCACCCAAGGCAAGGAGATATTAATGTAACTGTTAATGTTAATCCTCACAATCTGATTCATGAGCCAGCTGGCCTTAGCCTTACACTCACCTGTGCCCTGTGGGCTGTGAGGACCAGGGGTGTGTAACCACTACACTTTTCTGTCTCTACCTGTAGGGGCCAAATAAGCCCAGTCCTTGGCCAGTCTGGCACCTCAAAACCTGAATTACCAAAGGGACTTTAATAATAATGAAATAATAATAATAATAGGCATTAATGTAAGTAGATGAAAGGAGAGCCAGGAGCTGAACTTACTTTGTTCCCATCCAGGCTCCAGAAGCTCCTTTGAGACCCCCTTGCTCTGGCCCCACCCCCACATTGTACTGATGAGAAAACTGACGGGTACCCATGCCAGAAAAGGAAATGGCTTCTGTTGGGGTATCATTTAATAAGGTTAAAAACTAAGCCCAGCGGGCAGGTTTGGGAGGCTTGAATAGAGGAGGACATCGACAAGGCTGCCAGGGGACGGGGCATAAGATGGGCCACTGAGACCAGAAAAATCAGCCCAGCTCCAGGAAGGCAGGGCCAGGACCATCTGTCAAAGGCCATCGCCCTGTACCAGACACCCCAGCAGACAACCGGTGCAAACTGACGGCCCCAGTAAGAAAACCCTCAAAAACAGTATGAAAGAGCCTCAAATTCTTCTTCCTGCACAGTCCACTGGCCTTTTGCTCCCTTGCTGGTATTTCAATAAATCCACCTTTTGTGTCTCCACTGTTTCTGGTGAGTTCCTTCACCCCGAGCCTGCCCCTCCTTGTGGCCCAGCACCTCACCAGAGGTAGACGCCTCAGTTCATCCTGGAGGAACAAGACCTCTTCTCTGCTTGCATGTCCCCACTGTTTCCTGCCTCACAGAGGAATGTGATGGCAAACAAAAGGCCTTGGTTCCCATCCCCTGTTTGTGGGAATCTCCGCTTCAGCGCCCTCTCCTCATCCCTGCCTGCCACTTGCAGGTGTGAGGTTTCTGGGCCCTGTGCACACCCCTCGCGCCCCTGTTCTGCACACACAGCCTGCACCCCCGGAACCGTGCACCCCCAGCCTGCAGGCAGGCTCGCAACAGCCACTGAGGGAAGAAGAGCTCCACCCCCAAGAGCTCCACCGGGAGAGTTCTTTCAAACTGGGGAGCCCTTGCGCAGCCACGGGATTAGGGGGCAGCCCCTCCGCCTGCACTAGAGCGCAAGCAGAGCGGGCTCCCCAGTTCCTTCCACCCCCTATGTCTTCCAGCGTGGTTTATTCATGGTTCTCATTCTCACCGTGGACGTCACGGTGGCCTGTGGTCCTGGCCTTTTTGCCAGTGTGGGTGCACGTGGCTGGCCCACAAGACCCACCCGCCCCCACCCAGGCATTGACCATCTCTTCTCTTTGCTTTTGACTGGGGAAGGGGTCAATGCTAGTGGGAAAAAGGAAAAGTTGTTGGGGTTTTGAGTTGGGTTCCAAAAAGCGAGTTATTTAGCAAAATCTATCAAAATAACTAAGCAGGGACGAGTTGCCCTGTTGACCCGCTCATCTGGGGGTCAACTCAGCACTTGCTGTGTCCGTGCTGGCATGCATACTGAGCTGGTCAAAAGTAGGGAGTGTTCGAGGCATAATCCGGAGGATTCACAGCAGGCAGCTGAGAGGTGGAAGGAGGGCTGGAGGTGATCTCCAGGAAAGACTGCTGTCCTAATTTGTGTCTCCCCAGAGGCCAGCTCTGAGAGAGGCCGGAGGCTTATTTGAGAGGCGATCTTAAGAAGCAGGGGCAGGAGAAGTGAGGCAGGGAAGGAGATGCCCCAGGAAGAGGTGCCGCTGGGGTTCTGGGCTAGTCCCCTTGGGGGCGGGGTGCCTGGCTCTGGGCTGGACACAGGCGCTTACTGGACTCGGGACTGACCCAGAACCTCCCCTCGATCTTTGCTGCTCCCTGGGCGCCCCTGAGCGGGAGAGGCCAGAGAGGGTCCTCCCTCCAGTGAGACCAGCACCTCAGAAATGACAAAGGCACCGAGATGCAGGCAGGGCCCGGGAGCAGCTTGCTGTGCTTCTTGGGAGCAGCCAGATGCAGAACAATGAGAAGTAGGAACCAAGGAAAAAAATGAGAATATCCTTTGCTTTGACACACATAGATTATGCCTTTGGGGATGCAGGAAACAGTCACTGGAGTGGGGTGGGTGGAACTTGGTTGGCTGGGAGGAAAAGGTGGGAGGGAGGCTTTTCATGGTCTACCTTCTGTGTTTTGTGAATTTTGAACCACGCGACCACAGTACCTCTTTGGAGAAAAAGTAAACCTTTTTAAAATATAGAAAACTTAATTTGCCTCCTCTGTGCAGGAGAGTGCGATTCAGTTGCTAAAGATGATATTCAAGTCTTTAATAGAGTTACAGCCAAACTGGGGGTGTAGCAGGCGTGTGGGCGATTCAAAAGAGCAGATGATTCAAACTCGTTTGTGATGGGTACGGCCAGATGCGCTGCGCTCAAGACCCACGCTCTTCCCGGGCCTCCGTGAGTGTGTGTTGGGTGGGGGCAGGGCGGGGACGCTGGTAGCTTGAGCTTGTCCTCTTCTAGCGCAGACCCATGACCAAGGGGCAGGGGGCATGAGAAAGCCCCTCTTATCTATCCCTGTGAAATGTCACCAGATGTGTCATCTTGCTATTGTAGGTGCTTGTTGCTTCCTTTTCCAGCTTTGAGGTTCAAGAACTGACCTTAGAGTATGAGGATTGGCCTTGGCCTTTGTGACACTGAGGAAGAATTTAAAAAGTGAGAGCCTCCCTGGTGGTGCAAGTACCACACTATGAAGTAGACACAGCCACTGCAGCACAAGTTCAATCCCCAGCCAGGGAGCTGACCCACATGGTGCAGCAGACCTCTGCTGCCTTGTCCACTGCTCCGAGCAGTGTGCTTCAGTCACTCTGCCTGTTCTGCTCCCCATTCTGTCTCGGGTGACTCCTCTCACCCCCCACATCTCTGGCCTTTACCCCAGTTCTTGTATGCACAAATAAATCTTTTTTTTTAAAAAAAAAAAACAACCTATCACAATATCTATTAAAAAAAATAGGATCTCCCTGGTGGCGCAAGGGGTTAAGCACCGCACTATGAAGCATCTGTAGCCACTGCAGCATGAGTTCGATCCCTAGCCAGGGAGGTGACCCACACGGCACAGCAGACTTCTCCTGCCTCGCCCGCTGCTCCCCTTAGCAGTGTGTTTCAGTCGATCTGCCTGTTTTTCTCCCCACTCTGTTTCTGGTGACTCTTCTCACTCTTCTCACACCTCTGGCCTGTACCCCTGCTCTTGTATGCATAAATAAATAGATCTTTAAAAAATAAAAAGTTAAAGTGAGCCAGATGGCTATTTCACAGAACGAAACTTGGTCATGGAAAAGGTGAGAGTCACAACTTTTTAAACACATGGTAAAGTACACATAGCACATCTCAACCATTTTCCAGTGTCCATTTCAGTGACGTTGAATATATTCACGTGGTGGTGCACCCAGCCCCACTACCCACCTCCAGAACATTTTCATCTTCCCAAACTGAACCTTGTCCCATTAAACCTTAATTCCCCATTTCCCCTTCCCCAACTGTGGCACCCACCTTTCTACTTCCTGTCTCAAGGAATCTGACTCCTCTAAGGGCCTCCTATAAGTGATGCAGCGTTTGTCTTCCAGTAACTGACCTGCTTCTCCCGACGTCCTGTCCTCTGGGCTCGCCCATGCTGTGCTGTGTGTCGCGGCCTCCTTCCTCTCTAAAGCGCAATGACGGGTCATCCCTCGGGTGACGGAGCACATTTTGTTTATTCGGTCCTCCACCAGTGGACACCCCTCGGGCTGCTTCTGTCTTTTGGCTATTGTGACTTCTATCTTTTGGCTGCTGTGAGCATGAGTGTGCCACGCTCTGCTCATGCCCCTACTTTCAATTCTTTTAGGTACATGCCCAGAAGGGGAGTTGCTGGATCCTCTGGCAATTCTATGTTTAACTTTCTTTTTAATCTTTTTTTCTGATTTATTTATTTATTTATGCCTATAAGAGCTGGGTCACAGAAGAGAGCCGCAGGAGGTGAGAGGATTCACCAGAGACAGAGTGGAGAGCAGAGCAGGCAGATGGACTGAAACACACTGCTGAGGGGAGCAGTGGGCCCGGCAGGAGAAGTCTTCTGTGCCATGTGGGTTTCCTCCCTGGATGGGGATTGAACTCGTGCTACTCTGCCATGGATGCTTCACAGTGCAGTGCTCTACCCTCTGCGCCACCAGGGAGGCCCACTATGTTTACCTTTTTGAGGAACCTCCATTCTCTTTTCCAGAGTGGCTGCTGCACCAGTTTGCCTTCCCAGCAGCAAAGCACAAGGGTTCCAGCTTCTCCTTGCCACATGGTGGTGGTTATTATTATTATTTACAGAAGCCATCCTCAGGGGTGTGCAGTGGTGAGTCTTGGTGTTTAAGAAGGAAGCCCAGCCCAGTGTCATCTTGGGGCAACAAGTTGAGGGGAGTCCCTGAGGTCCCTGGAAGGAAAAGGCCATTGCCTATTGCTAGGAGTGATTCCTGTCAGAGTCTTGGGTGCAGGAACTGCTAGGGGGTCCTTTCAGGCCAGAAGGGCCACTCAATGTGTAGGGCCCTGGTTTGCATTTGAACGCTGGCTTCTCAAGTGACGTGGTAGAGGGTATCTCATTTACTCACACAGCCCTTCGACTCGATCTTTATTGAGCACCTATTATGTGCTGGGTGCTGTTCAAGGCTCGGGACACAGCTGGGCACAAAACCAAGTTTTTGCCCTGTGGTGCTGATGCTTGAGTGGGGAGATAAACAAGAAGCCACTAAGTGCATTTTCAACCAGTAGGAGTCCACATAGATTAGTAATTTCTGGTCATTGAACCCTACAAATTAAAGTGAAACGTACAGGACTCTGACTCATGTCAATAGAGGATAGAAAAAGTTAGTTTCCCTGAGATATTTTCGTTCATTTGCAACACCTGCATTTTGCTTTAAGGAACTGGACTTGAGCTGAAGATTATTGGTTTTGTTTTTTTGGTTTCATTAGCATTCGATCTAGATACTGCCTGGAGCTGAAATGTTGATTGCCAGTTCGTTTTAATACAACATAATATTTATGACACAGTGGCTTATTGACTAAGTAGTTGAGGCCTTAAAAAGAAATGTTTCGGGCCCTCCTCTGGTGGCGCAGTGGGTTAAGCAACGCGCTATGAAGCAAAACGCAGCCACTGCAGCACAAGTTCGATCCCTGCTGCAGGCCAGGGAGGGGACCCACATGGCGCAGCAGACCTCTCCTGCTGTGCCCGCTGCTCCCCTCAGCAGTGTGCTTCTGTTGATCTGCCTGTTCTGCTCCCCACTCTGTCTCGTGGATCCTTGCACTTCTGGCCTGTACCCAGTTCTTATATGAATAAAAAAATCTTTAAAAAAAAAAATGTTTCGGGCCTCCCTGGTTACGCAGTGGGTTAAGCAACGCACTATGAAGCAAACCTCAGCCACTGCAGCAGAGTTCGATCCCTGCTGCAGGCCAGGGAGGGGACCCACATGGTACCACAGATCTCTGCTGCTGTGCCCGCTGCTCCCTTCAGCAGTGTACTTCAGTTGATCTGCCTGTTCTGCTCCCCGCTCTCTGTGGTGAATCCTCTGACCCGCCCCCCCAACACCTCTGGCCTGTACCCCAGTGCTTGTATGCACAAATAAATAAATCTTTAAAAAAATAAATGGTTTGCCTTTAAAAATAATGTTTCAAGAGATTTCTATTATCTACTTCATGTTAATATCTGAAATTTCTTGTATTTCATTAAAGTCAATGTGCCTGTGGCATTTCACGTTTATGATAAATGCACAGTTGCAAAGACTTGCAATTAAAAAAAAAAGAAACCACAATTTTAATGGTGGTGATAAATACGATGAAGAAAAACGGAGCAGAGAAAGGGCATAGGAAGTGAGGCTTTTATTTACTTGAACGTGCTGTGGGTCACCTCTTTTCATTCACAGTAGAATGGCCTGTCCCGCAACCCTTGTGGGGGGGGAGGGGAGGGGTCATGTGACCACTTCCGGTCAGTTGGCTGTGAGCAGCAGGTATTACTTCTGGGCCAAAGTATTTCATCACCAGTGCAAGGCCCTCTGGAGGGTTCTTTCCTTCTGCCACAGAGTGGACCCATCAGCAGGGGGGCTGTCCCTCTTGCCGCCCGCGTCATTGCGGTGAACGGAGCTCCTTCGCAGCGCTGTCATGGGCGTGTCGCGCAGAAATGAACCGCTGAAACTGAGGGCTGCTTGTTCCCTGCACCACGAGCCCCGCCCTGACTGATCCCCAGAAGAGGATCATCTGGTCAGACACTTGAGTCAAAGGGGGGGGGGGAGCTTTGCAGACCTGACAGCGAACCTACAGGAGGAAGCAGCCTGCCCTCGCCCCAGGCTGCACGAGGCTGCACGTGCTAAGTGTGTGTGAGGAACAGCAGAGACCAGTGTGGCTGCAGTGTGGCTGCAGCTGAGCCAGTATAGGGCAAGTGGGGGTGAGGGAGACGAGGCCTGGAGGTGACAGGGCAGATGGCACAGGGCTTTGAGGGTCTATGTAAGGAGTTCAGCTCCCCCTACATTGTCCCTTATATCCCCTTTCCTTCCCTCCTTTCTCTTAACCTCAGAAACCTCACTTTGTTTTTTTTTTTTTTAAAGATTTATTTATTTATGCATACAAGCACTGGGGTACAGGCCAGAGTTGCAGGAGGTGAGAGGACTCACCAGAGACAGAGCAGG